>JAHZMV010003228.1:0-51072 GCA_027743765.1 Coecobrya sp. COE2 | reverse complement strand
ATTAAAAGGTGTAGATTAAATAAGGTGTTTCTGTATAATCGCTTCTATTAATTGGTATCGTATCTCTCCTTCACTTGAAATTGAAAAGTCGTCATTGCCATCATCTCTGGTGATTGTCACTCGTCACGTATATGTACATACGTGAATACCTGTGCAGGAGCCTATGACGTAGATAATGTAACAAGTAATTTTTGCAAAGTCAACAACTACACTGTAATGATTACTACGGTGGTCACTGAAAGAGTTTCATCTTTTCTATTCCCCTGTTGAATGGCTATTAAATAGGTATACAGATTTATCATCAAGATATACTATTAGTAATACGGTTGAAAAAGTAACGGGATTGACGTTGACGATTTCTTAGTCATCGTCATCATCGTCATCATTTTTGGTTAATAGCCATGTCAAGGCGGATGTGATAAAAATAATGTACAATTACTGCTGCAACTTTACCCTTTACCTGACGATGAATCAATAACACCTACATATAATATAACATACTTTTTAGATACAAATGCGTAAATGTTCCTATTATACTGCGCATAATAAACCTTTAAATATTTTATTAGTACTATCACAGCAGAAGCTAGTATAGTGCAGTCGCAGTCTATGAATGAATAACAAGCACACACACAGGTTTATTTCTTTATTGTTGGAGAAAACCAGGCATAATTAAAATTGTTAAGTAGGTGGATGTAATGTCAAAACGGATGACGTTTGATAGTTTGATAGTATTCCGGATATGGAATATGACGGAGGCGAGAGGGAAGGAAATTAAAGTGTTCACACACTGACGCGTGAATAACATTGGTCCTATTTCATGTTCCATGGAATTGGTTTCCACAAACAAATGAATGGCTTTCTCTCTCTGTGGTCCTCTGTGGTGGGCTTAGATTAATTTGTCTGACGTTGTTTAGTAGACAAGATCTAATTAAGCTGATTAACAGCATGACCTTCAAGATTTTAAGTCGTTGTTATTAGGAAAGCTTTAATGCAACTGGTCATATAGCTGGATTAGTTAGCGGTGAAAAGTTAATGTTGGCAGACCTACATATAATTTAAATGCGAGACAAGTCGTGAGAAAAATTACATTTTAAAGCGCTTGCATGTTTTGGTAGTGCACGTGGTGTTGTGATCTACGCAGATTTTTGTGAAAGCTCAGTTAAAAATTTTGTGTCTTTTTGTTTGATTTTTCAGTTAAAAACTGTACCCCAATTCATTGTGGAACATAATTTAAAGTGCTCTGATTTCCGTGAAAACGAGTGTCGGGAAATATAAAGTTTTAATTGTGAATTAAGTGACTTAAATTGTGTTACTGGAGTGCAGAGAGAGTGAATATTTTTTGTGAGAGAGATCCCCTCCTCAATGGAAGCAAAGTTTCTTCAGAACAATAGTAATTATGGCAGGGGCTAAAATTTATGGATTTGATCCAAGTCAAAATCAGGTAAAATTGTATAAAAATATGTTGTACTGTTTTTTGCAATAATTAATTAGCTTGTTAATGGGACGAGCGAAAATATTTGGCAAACTGGGGCAATCGGTAACATCGGGAATTTCTCTTTGTGCTATTTATTTTAGACGGACAAAGCAACGAAATTACTTCGACTTAAAGTGATAGCAGGCCATGGCCTTGCCCGGAAGGATATTTTTGGTGCCAGGTACGTCCTTTATATGACATTTAATTATATTGGTGTGATGAATACTTAATGTAATGTACCTATCATTAATGTGTAAATACTGTTTTAATTAGTGACCCATATGTACGAATCGACTTGCTCCCAAACAACAGTGATGACTCGCAGGCGACTATTGACTCGGTTCTCACGAAAACCAAAAAGAGGGTAAGGACAACCAGGATTTCTAGTTAAAAACATGAAAAATGCTGTTTGTATTCAGATAATTAATGGCTTTTATAATTGTGGTTTTGACAGACGCTGAATCCGACATGGGAGGAAGAATTTGTATTCCGAGTGATTCCTTCGGAACACAAGCTAGTACTCCAAGTTTTTGATGAGAACAGATTGACCCGTGATGACTTTCTAGGACTTATTGAATTGCAACTGCTTACCCTTCCGAAAGAAGCGGACTGTAGGACAATCCCTCCAAAGAAAATAAGCCTGCAACCTCGTAGTCAACGGAGCAAAGTCAAAGGTTATCTTAACATTTACGCTGCATACATCCCGGATCCATCCGAAACGCCAGAAGGGAGCAATGGGACCACCGAGTCGAATGGAAATGAGGTCCCTGCAGAAGTAGATGAGGTTATTGCAGTCCCGCAACAACCACCTCCCCCCATAACTGCGGCGTCTGTTTCGCAACCTCCTAGCGCGACGGCAACCGCAGCGTCCAGTTCCAGCAGTAGTGAAACCGACGGAAGCTGGGAAATACTTCAACCCGAGGCACCTGCTGTACCGGGACCTTCTTCAAGTCAAGGAGAAAACCGTACCCAGCTTTTTCGTACAAATAATGATAGCGTCCCTTCCTTGCCTCCGGGATGGGAGGAAAGACAAGACGCGAATGGAAGGACGTATTACGTTAATCATAATGAAAAGACGACTCAGTGGGAGCCTCCGACGCCTGGGTATGATTTAAGTTTAATGTCATTTTACTGTCAAACCAGACTTTAAAACATGGTTTGGAAAATTAGGAGTTCATGACCGCAACTTTGTCTATTTTTTCAGTGCACCGGGACTTACACGAACAGCGGAAAGTGTTGCTCATGAGATGAGTGAAATCGGAAGACGATTTCACATTTCTGGGGACGAAGATGAGCAGTCATCCGCCTCTTCTAGTCAGAATCAGAGTCAGACAGATTCACCGCAAAGCGAGAGTGCGTCAGCGAGCAACTCTCGCCGCAATTCGGAGATGACCATAACTACGGAAGGCCTTCCTGACGGGTGGTCAGCTCAAGTTGCTCCTAGTGGAAGGACCTTCTTTATCGATCATAATAAAAAGGCGACTACGTGGATAGATCCAAGAACAGGGAAGCCATCCCCGACTCCGCCAAGTTCTGGACCCACTAGACCTTCCAGACCAAGGCATGACGAACTAGGGCCGTTGCCGGATGGCTGGGAGGAAAGATTGCACACGGATGGACGTATATTTTTTATTGATCATAACACAAGGACAACCCAGTGGGAAGATCCTCGACTGTCTAATCCGAAAATTGCTGGACAGGCTATTCCATACTCTAGGGACTATAAGAGGAAATATGAATACTTTAAATCTCAACTGAAACGTCCAGTAAGTTCCTATTCGAATAGACTTAATCCACTTAATGCATAATGACTGTATATTAAGTTTTGGACAGTTTGTTAAAAATGTGTTGTTTTTTTTGCATTTGTCTAGGCATGTGTGCCTAACAAGATGGAGATTAAAGTTCGTCGATCTCACATCTTGGAAGACTCGTATAGAATCATTTCCCAAGTCACGCGACCCGAACAATTAAAGACAAAGTTGTGGATAGAATTTGACGGGGAACCGGGACTCGATTATGGCGGCCTCACGAGAGAATGGTTCTTTTATCTCAGCAAAGAGATGTTTAATCCGTACTATGGGCTTTTTGAATACTCTGCCATGTAAGTAAAATAATGATGTCTACAAACAATTTAGTTTTTGTATAATAGCCCGCTTTACAAATAATTTTTATTGCAATCTTCTAGGGACAACTACACGCTGCAGATAAATCCCATCTCGAACATTTGTAATGATGACCACTTGAGCTATTTTGAGTTTATTGGGCGCGTTGCAGGAATGGCTGTTTTTCATGGAAAACTGTTGGATGGTTAGTGAAATAGTTACATATGTGCATATTCAATGGTTATGGAAAATGGTCTGTCATAAAGTTGATGAATGATACAATTTAATCTATTTATTCGCAGCAGTAGCCAAGAGCATATACATTAATCTTTTGTAATCCAACTATAATTATGGAACGTCTATTAATAATCTTGTCAAAAAATTATCTCATCTAGATTGGTGATAGAATGGAGATTCGTGTCCCGTATCCAAGAGCAAATGAACGCTTTCCTCAAAGGGTTCAACGACATCATTCCCCTACACCTTCTCAAGATTTTCGACGAGAACGAGTTGGAACTGCTCATGTGCGGTATCCAAAACATTGATGTGAAGGATTGGAAACAGAACACAGTCTACAAGGGAGACTACCATCCAAATCACATTGTGATCCAGTGGTTCTGGAGGGTACGTGTGTACTACACTGTTATACTCTCTTTTTATATGCTTTCTCCTCTAAATAATTATTTTATATCTCATTCGGATAATAGGTGGTGCTATCTTTCAACAATGAGATGAGAGCGAGGCTCCTTCAATTTGTGACGGGAACTTCTCGAGTGCCAATGAATGGTTTTAAAGAACTTTATGGGTCCAATGGACCGCAACTGTTTACCATTGAGAAATGGGGAACGCCCGACAATTATCCTCGTGCCCATACATGGTAAGTTTTCAATGCGAATCTTTTTCTCCTCCAAGGTCATCCCCTAAAATAATTAATTTAACCATTCACCATGCTTCTCTTACCAGTTTTAATCGATTGGACTTGCCCCCATATGAAAGCTACCAACAGCTCAAGGAAAAGCTAGTGAAAGCCATCGAGGGCTCCCAAGGATTTGCCGGTGTGGACTAATTTCCCCAACTACTCAAAATATATATACACCACCATTTACACCAAATGCAGTGACTAAAAAATCTTTATCCGATTCAGATAACTACTGTGTTATTTTATTTTTTTCCTTTTTAATTTCTGTCGCTTTTCCGTTTCTCATTCAATCATTCACTTTTTCAACAAATTAACCCTTCATCGTGAGCAAGGAAAAAATTACCTATCTAGTAATAATTTATTACACTATCCGACCATCATTTTCGAAATCAATTTATAATTATGTATACCATCATTAGCTAACCTAATGTCGCTGAATTCATTATCGGTTGTTGTTAATACCACAAAAAAACTGTATTCGGTCTAGTCTCCGACATCAAACGCATATACAAACAAATACCCGCTTTTTTTATAACCTACTGTACACATTTTAGTAGAGAAAGTGAAAGCTTAAAGTAGTACTAATTCCACCATCAAATTACTTTAGCCATTTATAGTACTGCTGCTTTTATTGTTAGTTCAGAGAAAAGGAATGGAAAAAAATGTACGGACAATTGTACCTGTTTGTGTGAAATACACAAAAAAACGTTGCTTTTAGGAATGCTGATGGATTGAAAGATGAAATTTTGTAGAGAGAGAAAATAACGAATGCTCTATATTATACGCTGGAGAAAATATATCAAAAAAGCTTGATTTTTTGTAGGGAAAAAGGAATATCATTCCATGTAGAGAAAGTGTAGAAGTGAAAGCTTATAGAGGGATAGACATACATTATACAAAAGAATAATTAAAATAATTGCCAAAATCATACCTCTAAAAAAATCCATTCCCTTATCATGTAACTTTTTTCTTTCCAAATGTATTATTATATTCTTATTTATCTCATTGTTAGTCTCTTTTTTAGCCTCTGTCAATGTGCTATACGTCTCTAGTTTTAGCTGGTTTAGTAGTGAGTATAGTTATAGTAAACTTGCATCTCTTTTCAGCCATGGACATGCCTTAACACAAAAAAAAATCAATTCCTAACTATCAATTCACAACAATAACAAAAAAAAATATAATCATTTCTAACCGCCGCGCAAGCATCCAATAACCTTGCAATGATATATAACAACATGCCATGAGTTTTTTTAAAAAATGCCCAATAAATTATCACATAGCCTTTTTACTCAAGTTATCATTATTCGTTTCCCTATATCTCTGGTTGTAGAGAAGTGAGTCTTTTTTACAAACGAAAAAAAGTAATCTAGGTACTAATTAAATTAAAAAATAGGTATGTTAAATACTAACTTTTACTACAAGACGATAAATATTATACCTTTTTTATTGACATCATTTTAAGTCTCCTCCAGTCTCCCGTCAGCAAAGATAGAAAGAAAGAAAATAAAAGAAAGCTGTTTTCCAATCTAAGTAGTCTACTCATCCAATATCAAATGTATGAAGTAAAATGAAATTCCTCTAACCAACCTTAACTAATTATATTACATGTAATATTTATAATTAGCAAGTTTGTATATAAAAGAGCGAGTCTTTTTACGCATATTATAATACAATTGCCAGCTATAGTTATGCCATCAAAATATGCAATATTCCGAAAAAAAAAATTAATCGGGGGAAAGTGAATAATCAGAAAGGCAGCCTTCTACTAACTAGATTGCGTTTAGAGCTCGCTCATTTTTTGCATCGTTGTGCCACATCTCTTATATATCACCGTTGTTATTACCGTCGCTATATATTGATTGCATTTTGTAAAAAAAATACAATCCATACACACCAACAATACTACTTTTTAATATGGTTCAATAAACACTTAACCACTTATATGCTAATTAATTAATTGTATGTAGCTTGATTGTATTTTCCACTACAACTAACATAACAACGTATGTATTCCTATTGTGTCTTGTGAGCATACATGTTCTGATTCTTATCCTAGAGAGTATAAACTACTACTGAACTCATCAGCAGAGCGCAATATGAAATTTTTTTAGATAGAAAATTTTTAAGTTCACTTTTTATTATTCCCAGTAAATTGATATAATTCTGCACTATCAATTTTTTTTAGATAGTTAGATAGATAGATTCTTATAGATAGTTAGGTAGGATGTTATACTATCATCGCCGCAGCCATCCAGTCGTATAAAATATAGCTTTAGAAAGGAAGTAATTGTAACAATTTTATATCCCAATAAAATTAATCAATGCCAAGTGTATTGGTTGATTTGAAACGAAGAAACATTTTTATGTTGTTTCCGTTTCGGTGGTCCTCGTCAAATCACTAAAACGTGTCATTTTAATTTTCTCTGTATATTTTGTGTGTATAGATAATTTGTCAATAGATAATTAACTGTATAAAGTCGAAACTACAATTTATAATGTATAACATATAAATATATACAAACATGCATATACATAAACTACGAGAAACAAAAACAGATCTTTATTATAATGGCTTATTATATTGCATTATTATTATCATTACGTACATATGTGCATATTATATAACTTGTGTATTATAATCATGTTAATTATAAACTATCTTTTAGAAGGCGTGAATCATTTATTATTACTATCAATTATTATATTGTATATATAATATTTGCGTAATTTTAATCATATACATAAATACATACATAAAATATTATGTGTACTGTTATATTTTGTGCGTGTTTTTTGCTTAACATGTTATATTATTGTTGATATGCCTCTCGAACGAGAAAATGAAACCTGAAATCTTTCACTTTCACAACAAAATTTTTTTTAAAAGATTATAATTGTCTTACGTCGCGCATTTACCTATTCTTCTTTATCGATCATCTATACCTATTCTTTTTCAAAGAAAAAAGGGGAGAAAAGTTTTGTTCACGCAAATTGTTATTTATATTGACTTGTTTTGAAAGTTAATGAACCTTCCCGAAAAGTTAGTGAAAGTCTGGTTGATGAAGATGAAGGTGTTTGTTGTTTTAAAAAAACTTTTACCTAAGAATATTTATCGAGAGAGAAAAAATTTTTATTCGCTATAATAATAATATATAACATACATACATAAACCGACACACACATTTAATTAAATGTTTCATGAGAAGAGAAATCTTTTCACGAGAAAAAAATGACGTGATATAAAAATACTATTATTACTACACAAATATTATGTAATGTAGGGAAAGAGAGAGAGAGAGATGTTGTGTGTGCAATGTTAACATTTTATGGTAATTATTATACTGTGTGCTATATACTATATAAAATAACAAGTACATTTTTGCTTGCTTCTCCATAAAAATATTGTCAACGTAAAGTGGAGATGATAATGTAATGTACTACTACGCTAACAAACTATGCTATTAAAATTTTGTTAGTTAATAGCCATACAATCTATAATAATATATTGTGTATCTAGAGAAAAGGGAAAACTGAGAAAAAAAATATTGTGGATGAAGTTTGATGAAAATGATTGAGAATTCTAAAAAAAATGTAATGATACACTATAAATATTATATATAATTAATATTACAATTTCTAAAACTACAACAAGGCATGTCGATATATATATAATAATCTATACAAAAAAAAGAAAGGATGAAGAATATCGTTAAAATAAAAAAAACGTACGTGTTTAAAGAGAAAAATATCTTGTGGAATTTCAATAGAAAAGTGGAAACTGAAAGCTGGCAGATTTGAAAAGGTCATCATTATCCTAATTCTGTGTGATTTCATAGACTACCTTCTACCATACTTATGTCATTCAGGTTGAAGTGCTTCTTTTCTCTTTCAAGGATTATATTTTAGCTCAAGTTGGTTTCTTCACTGTTTGCCCAGATTTAATTTTTTTGAAGGGGATGATAAAATATTATACTATACAGGACCCAGCATCACGTTGAGTTTTTTCTGATATTTTGTTGCTACTGCTTCTCCTGCCTTACATTTTGGTTTGAGGTTTTTTCTTTCTATTTTTGTAAAGAGGATTTTCATGTTGAAGCTTTTTCTGTCGAGTTTGCAACATTCTTTTTTATTTCGTGGAAAAAATCCATCTCTTCTGGCTGCTTTCATTTCAAGGACTTTCACTTGAACTGGGTGAGAGTGTGGAAGTGAAAGGGAGAGATAGCGAGAAACTCTACGACTGTGTTTTGTGTGCAGAGAGAGAGCGTGCTTTCTCCGGAAGGTTGGTTCACATCTCTATAGTTGCTGTTTTGTTGCCAGATTCAAGGATGTATGATGGTGGTGGTTGCTGCTGTAGAAGGGAACCGAAAGGGAAGGAGAGAGACTTGTTGTTTTGTCCATTGTAATAATAGAGGTGTGTAGGTATAATGTCTGGTTGGTTATGTAAAAAAGAGAGTCTGATCTGCGTATGAAATGTATGCGTGTTATAATAGGGATAAATGAATGTATATATCCTAGCTCGTGCATGAGTCTGTTATGTAGGTCACGGGAGAAAGTGTTGGAGCAGGGGGGCACGTGCCAGTCCAAACTTTCTCCAGCAGAGCTGTGCTGCCGCTGCTGCTGCCACCATCCATGGATTCTGTGTGCGTGTTTAAGCTACTGTTTGCTGCTGTCTATTTTCCTTTCTCTACTCCCTGGAAGTCTAATTTCCCGTGAAAAGCTGTGCTGCTGCTGCTGTTATTACTGCTGATGTTGGACTGATGCTTGGAATTGACGCGGAATTGGATTCCAGGTAACGTCCCTGAACCGTAATTCTGGGAATCTTCATCATCATACATAGAAAAGACGAAGCTGAGCATACACATGACTTCAAAACTAATATGAAGCTTTTCATTTCCTTTTCTCTTTCCCTTTTCTCCCACTCAACATCATGTTTGTCTATTTCATCTCTATTTTTTCCCTGGTGCGTCCTCGAGACTTTGTTTGCCCTCTAAAAGATCACCAGCGAGTAATTTGACATGGTTCATGGTCGTCCTCCCTTTCAAGTTGTTTACCACACCAGAAGAAATGTACACATGCACATGCCTAATGTAAATCCTCCATTTCCCAGGACGAAGAAAGAAAAGCTGCTTAAATTTCTTGTTTTCATGTTTGTTTGAGTGACACAGCGACAGATAGGCAAACAGAGAAAAGAGAAAAGGGCATGAAGGGAGAGACGTAACGAGGCCACCACAATTCTAAAATAAATACCTATCTAATATTTCCCCCTTTTCCCCTTAAATTTCCCGGAAGGGCCATGAAAATTAATTTTACCAGAGCCATGAACGCTTTTCCCAGAGTTTGCGAAGGCGATGGGATTTTCGCTTTTCACTTCCTACCGATTTTTTAAGTAGCACAAGGCAGCAGCATCATCATCACCACCACCACGGCATAACGCTCTCTCTCTCTGGTTTTCTGGCCGTGTACAGTTGAGCTGAGTGATTAATTAAATGAGGTTCATCATAATGAAGGTGTCCTTGTGTGTTCCACATCTAGTCAGCAGAAACAGCAAAATCTTCTTTCCCTTTCTCTAAAACCAAATATCAATACAGTTCCCTGAACATAATCATAATCATCATCTATATTCAATAATATATTCTTCTACTACATCCTTATCTGGGGGAAATGAGCGGAGAAGGAAGGGATTACTGGAGAAAGCGCAAGCGTATAAAGTGAACCAAAAAATGTTATGAATATGGAACAAGCATAATAAATGTTCTGATATATATGATCAAGCTAGTTAAATATTGTGGAGAAAGAGAGGAATAAAATGTGTGTAGGTGGACAAGAGGTGAAAGCAACAATCCCTTATATGCTTTCACTTTACGAGTCATGCCACCTTTCACGCTGGTCTGCTGCTTTACGCTTTTTCTATATTTTTAGAGCATTTTTGGAAAGTGAAGCTAGTAGAGAGAGAGAGAGAAGCAGCAGTAATTTCAAACTATTGATATTATATAGTGGTGGTAGTTGTGGTGGTGGCGGTGGGTGAGGATGGAGAAAATGTAGTCGGGGAAGACCTTGAGTGAGAACGAAGCCTTGAAAAACGAACGTTGTTGCGCTGTCGGTGGTTGTGTGGGTAGTCGTCGTCGTCATCATCGCCGTCGTCGTGAAGAAAGCATTTTCTCCCTACTTATTCTTCTGTTGCTGCTGCTGCTCTTGAAGTGGATAGATGGATGGAATAAATGAAGTGGGTTTTTTGTGGAGTGGACTATGTACACATATTATATACATATACATGATACGGCATTATTATGTACTTCTTCCTTTCTCTTTTCTTCTTTTTTTCTCTTTTCGCCTACTTTTCATCTCTTTTTCTCATATAGCAGCAGCCTACACGAAAAGGGCTTACGACAGGGGTAGGTTTTTTGGCCTTCAAAGCAAATAATGAAATACAATAGCTATAAGCATGTAGTCTCTGTATTTCATTTTTCCACAAGTTTGGTTGGTTGCTCTCATGAAAAGTTTGAGTGGTGAACTGATACAAAATTTATTGGCGTGAGTGAGGTATTTTTTATTTCACGGACAACATGTCATTGACAGGCCTTGATGATTGCTGTGCTGCTGAGTGAGTGGAAAAATTTAACCAAAGGCAGTACTTACAATTGAATTGGTAATATCATGCCATATTTTTGTTTTCTCTCTCTTTTCCTCTGGGATTTCAATTTATACGCTTGAATGTATGTATGTATGTACAAGTTCCCAGACGAAACAAGGTCAGTCGTTGGGAGGATAACGAACCAAGATAATGATGGCATAGAAAACAACATTGTAGAGTACATGTATACTTTTTAATGAACTTGTTTATTATTATCTTTTCACAAGTTTTTTCCCCGGTGAAACTTTATAATAATGAAAGTATGATGATGAAAGATGCCCTTCAACCTTCAGAGTGTGTAGGTAGGTACGCAGGTAGGTGGTATTTGTGCACGGGTAGCGGTAAGCAAGCAAGTAGTAGTAGCAGCAGCTGGAGAGTTTGTTAAGATAAAAGCATATAGTAAGTACGTTCCATAACCGTAGTACCAGAAAAAAGTGCCTTGGAAAAGTTTTTTGAACGCGGAAATGAGTTTGGAGGACACTTTATTATTACAACGAGGGCGAGTAAGGGAAAACTAAAGAGCTCACGGCACAGGAGCAGATGGGTGAAAATATTGAATTTATTTAGTTTTTCCTCTGCCTTGAATAAACCAGGAAAAGGGAAGAAGAAGAGAAGAGGGAAGTTTTGTGTATATGATGATATGATGCTGTGTGTTGTATTTTATACACTTGTGTGTGCTCCGAAGGGAAAAACTCAATTAGGTCATGAAAATATTATTGAATTTCGTTGGTTTTGATGAAGCTATTTACTTTTTGTGTGTCTCTCATCACATTCCACCACACACACAGAATTGCACACATGGAGGAACACACACTGACTTTATAGCAGAAAACTGGTAATAATAATAATAGTGCCATATGTCACGTTTAAAACATGTACTTTCGTATGTACATGTAGATATTTAAATGGTTCTAAAGTACTCACGTTACTAATAAAAAATTATATATATCACATCACGTCTCTCTTCCTCTTTGAACATTTTCCCGGTGAGTAAGGCCATTTCAATCATAAAATTTCTTGCCATTACTTTGGAAAATGGAGTTCTCTCCTTAAAAACTTGAATTTAATGGAGAGCTAATAAAAGCCAGCATAATTTTATCCAACCGTGATGATCACATATGAGCTATGTGGAGTGGAATGAAGGTGGCATGCTGGTTGTTATAATATTATACAGCTTTTAGAGAGAGAGAGAGAGAGAGAGAGAGTCTTCTTTCTTGGTGATACATTACTCTGCGGTGGTAAATGACATTGCTGGGTAATCATCCTACTGCTCCTGCTGCCATTATCATGCTGCTATACTGGTGAAGAGAAGCGTAAAAGAAGAGGAGGATGATAAAGATGATGAGGATGATGTTGCTATGTGCCGGCTCTTTTTCCTTCTCCTATTGCTTCCTTCCACCACCACCACCACCGCTTTTGCAATCGGCAAGGCAACGTGACTGCCTTCTCTCTCTCTACATATAATATTATTTTTACCTATATAAGCTCCTTTTCTCTTCTTCCTTTTTCTGCTCTACTGATGCTGCTGCTGCTGTATATATAGCCTGAAGAAAAAGTTGAGCTGAAGTAGAAGGACACGTGCAGCTGACTGAGAAACATGATTGTGTGAAGAGGACGGGACATATAAACTGCTCGTATTATTATTATTATTATGCTTACCTACTGCTTACTTTACAGTTTTCATGAACTGTTTTTTCAACATAGCTATTAAAACTGCTATACAGTATGAGCATCGTTTTGGATGTGTATAGGTAATAATAATAATATATGTATGTCGCTTATATAACTACTTAAAACACTTCTCCAGAAGCAGAATATATAACACACATACACAACAGCTCTGACTACTGCCATCAACCACTTTTAGTTTTTTAAGCCAGTTCTCTCCTCCACTGATAAATCTCCTTTTTGTGCTCTGACATGACATGGCTTTATCATCAACATCGTCATCTCTCTCCGCACTCTCTTTTATGTATATTTTCTCTCTGTTTGGCAGCCAAGAAGGAGAAGAATTGTAATAAGAGCACTCACACAAAACATAGGTATACGGCCGAGTAGAGAAAAAAAAATCTTGCACGGTAGAACGTTGACTTTTTTCCAAAACAGCCCAACCACATGTGTTCTCATTCTCTTTCTATCTATCACTCTGTCTCTCTCTCTTTCCAGTAAACACTCCATATATTCTCCATTTTCGCCTTCTTCCCTTTTCCTCATCATCATCGTCATCTTTCTTTTGAAAATTAAATTACCGGTATTAAATAACACGACATAACGCAATCATATCATATAATATTATGTACCCTCTCCTGTGTGCCAGTGTGCCTATGTGCATACTCTCTGAAGAAAAGTACTCACTGCCATTTCAAGTGTTATAATGGCCGTGACATTTTTCACTAGAGTGGTCTTACATAATTTTGTTGGAGATTTGATTTTTTAATGAGAAAACATGCTTTCGACTTTTTTTCCTTCCTTTTTCCTAATTTATTTTGCTGGAATGGAGTGCTTCACGACGATGATGATCACGATGATGTTGTGAACTTATGAAATTATTTATGATGATTTTCGAGCAAATTGTTTGTTGGTGGGGCGTCTCCAATCACTCGCCAAGCATGATGATGATAATGATGTGTAGTTTCAGTTATTCTCCCCGCCCATTTCACAAGGAAAATTGAATAAATAATCCGTTGTCCCTCTCTCTCTCTCTCTCTCTCTCTCTCTCTCTCTCTCTCTCTCTCTCCAACATATATTTTCTCTACATGTGTTTATACTACCAACACAACACATAATAATATTGCGATATTATACATTATATGTGATGAGTTATTGCATGTAGTACAAAAAGAACACACTTTGTTCGCATTTGATCATCATCCCGAAAAAAGATGATGGTGATGGCAAGTAGTAGTACTGATGATGACGATAATAATAATGATAATATGCGCATGCAAGACCAAGTAGTAAGCAAGGCCGTTTACAGTTGGCTGCCTCTTGGAGTTCTTTGCTCTTTTCTATATTTTTTTCTTCTTTCAGTTTCTCAGCTTTGACTTTTTACATGAGTGTGTGTGTGTTGTGTATATGTGTGTAGTGTTGTTCTTCTGTTGATGATGATGATGATGATGAAGCCGGTTTGTTTTCTATTCTTATTTTGCTATATAACTTGGTCTTCACCACCACACTCTTCGCAACACTTACATCTCTCTCTGCTCTGCATATAATGATCATTATAATACGGTGTGTGTGTTGTTTGATGTTTTTGCGTTCTCGAAATGTATATATGTTTCATATCATATCGCATCACTCACTTCTTTCTTTTTCTCAGTTTCTACTGTTTCCAACCGACTTTTTTGTGTGCTTTGATGCCTCCTTCTCTTGAGGAGAATTTTTATGGTGTTTTTACGTTAGAAACAAGTACTTAAAACAGAAGGAGAAGAGGGCAAAACTCAAAAACAACAACAAGCAGCAGACAAGCAGGCAGGCTGAGATGAAACGAACGCCAGAAAGAAAAAAAACTTCCATCATATCAGAAACAACACGCATTCATAATATCCCGTCAAGCGGAAACGTGCATGCATGAAAAAAAGACGTCACCTTTTGCATTGCGTTTTCTGATGATCTGATGATGATCTTTCATATGGCTCCATGTGTGTGTGTGTCCTGCTTCTTCTCTGTAAAACGACAAAAATTTATTTTGTACACATTTTTTAGGTTGGATGGTGTTATCCGTTTGTTTGTGACATGACTTTTTGATGATAAAAATCAGCAGAGAGAATGTTTGATAGTCGTGTATCATCTATCTCACGAAAGGAATATTAAAATAGAAGTAGTAGTATAGTTTGGTAGTACTCTGTGTGCGCACTGACTTTTTTTTGCTCTATTGACTTTACTTGTTTGCCTTTCTGCTCATTTATTAAGCTTTTATATTCTGTGTAGTACCGACCGACGACTGACGGATCGCGATAAAAAAAATCTACCGATCGTCATAAAAAATCTCTTGTCTATCGGCTCTCCCTTTTGTTACGCAAACCAATATTATGTACCTATAACTTTCTACACGATTGTCATTGTTTATTATTGAGTATCATCATGATCATGATACCTTTTGTCAGGAAGAGAGAGAGAGACTTTTCATATAAAAAGCGAAGCTTGGGGCTAAACTCTTGTTTTTTATATTTATCGACCGAATAAAATCCATTTCATAGCAAATATAGTGACATTGATGAGGACTGGATTTGAAAAATTTGACGTTCATTGGGATTCTCCTGTGGAGAATATTTGTAAGTTGTGTTGTAAGCCAGGGCATTAATGTCAGATTCGCTTTTTTGTTTGTGAAAGACAAGCATCGGAGAGAGAGAGAGATGAGGAAAGAGATATATGTGCATATTTTTTCCCACCACAACATAACCACCACTAATCAAACCGGCGATAAACATTTCGTATAAATAATTCCAAGAAAAGAGCTCAAGTTTCATGGGAGAAAAAAAGGAAAATATGTATAATATATTCTTATGCCACCACCACCACCAGCAGGATCACTACTATTTTGGTCGGTTTTATTTTTTCAGGTCAACAACAAATTATAATGATAAAGGAAACCAATTAAATTTTGGATAGTGATACCGTTATGCAGCTGCCAAAATATATGCAGCCCTTCCACGAAAAGCATCATCACACAACTACTTTTTCCCAATCACATAAAAATTGCCTATTCACATTTTTGTACACAAACTCTATAGTCATCATGAATGAGAAAGGAATCATATGAAAAGCCTGAACTAGAGAGAAGAAGAGAAGAGAAAAAGTCGTAAAATTGGATTTTTTGTGGGGGAAATTTTTATGGAAAAATAGCAATAAAAGTGACGGCGGCGGTAGTGGTGACGGTGAGGTGGAGAAGAGAAGAAAAAAACTTGAACATGACATGACATAGATACATAAGAGGAGAGAGGAGTTTTTGGACCGTTTTTGTAAATAGTCGGGGGGTGACGACGACGGTCATACAAGTAATAAAAATGAGCACACGGGGTAACTACTTTACTTACTACTTACACCACTCTGTGTACTTACTGACGAACGGATACGTTAAACAAGAACAGGATCGTGTAACGACACCGCACATCGCATGGCAATGTCCTCTTTTTGTCAACAAACAACAACAACAACGCCAGAAAACGACGATATAAACCAAGTAAAGCATTTCCTTCCATTTTTCGCTGTATAATAATATAACATGCATGTATTATTATTATTATGAGTAGTAGTGTAATCTCGGGCTAGGCCTTATAATATACGATTTTGACAATGGCATTGTATTCATGATCATGACTACGACGATGAAGAAGAAAGAAAGGGAAGGAAAGGTGATATCAAGATTAACCAACAAACAAAAGCAGTGCCCGAGCGAGTTGAGTCAGTGAATGTGTCAGCAGAGAAGGAAAACCGGGTAGCAACAAGAGCACTAGTATGAGCTGCTGCTTTAACAAAGAACAAGGTCCATATAGAGCGAAATAGGTAATGTGGCGGTATATGGTGGCACCACCATCAGCATGATTGCCAGCGAAAAAATATATACTCAAGTAGAGAAAAAGAAGAATAAGCAACGAGAAAGAGAGAGGGACATACACACATTCTCACTCACGCAGTTTTGGTTCCATATAAAGCATTATACTCAAGAAAAGAACGAGAGAAGCAGATGATATGCCTATTTTATAGAAAGAAGACCGATTTCAAGGTGGGAGCATGAGCAATTTTTGCACTGTGTAGAGAGCAAAATGTCTAGTGGCTATGCACAGAAAATATTTTGAATGGTGGGGATTATTTTTTTCTGTGAAAGCGATTGTCGCTACTGCTTTGCTGCTTCTCTCTGCTGCTGCTGCTAGGCAGGTCGGTTGTCGATGATGTTGAAAAAAGTGAGGCTTTAAGGCTTATATAGGGCCACTTGACGAATGTACGGAACATGCCGAGGAGGAGTTGAAAGCAGCAGCAGCTACGCAGTAGATTTACAGCTAAAAACGGAGTTATAATATACACGGATGAGTGGTTCGCGTGGAGCCTACAAGCTTTGCGTTTCTGCTGACTCTTTTTTTAAAAGAAGAAGAAGAAAAAAGAAGATGAGACTGATAATCATGAGACGATGATGATGGTGATACGTGTGTATTGTGGATAAAAAGGAGAAGAGCACTAGTACAGATTGGTGGACTCTCTCTGAGAGTTCATATGTTTCTGTTGAGATCAGCAGAAAAAAAAATGAATCTCTTCTTGACAACAAGTAAATATAAAAGAAACAAGTAGTAGGAGAGAGAAGATGAACAAGAGAGCACGTAAAAATGAGACAAGAGGGTTGCCGGGTTTCCTCTCCATCCTTACACATGTGGGGTGGTGACGGTGTGGTGGTGGTTGCTGTGTGCTTTGCGGTGGTGGTGGCACTAGTGGTACAAGTACGGTGTATAGATATTTTTTATTTTAGCATGAACGACGAAAATGACAAGAAGAGAACACACGGCGGTGGTGGATGGATAGATGGATGGAAGGGATGTAAACAAGGTCAATCGCCCCTACACACGCTTCTCTCTCCGTTCTCTCTCTCTCTCGCTCCATTCCACTCGACTCTTATGAACATGCTGGTTGCTAGTAAGCACGACCAATCTTGCTGATGATGACGATCTTTTCTAGTAGTACAGCTCTCTTGTCGACGACTGACTGACTGTTATGTGTTAGGGAGAGATGTACAAAAGAAAAGTAATACGCACAACGTTGCATAACGAAACGCTGCCAGCTCTACTTGTTTCAAAGCTCTTTTCTAAACACTTGTGCTGCTCCTTCCTTCCTTGTCTCTCTCTCTCTCCAAAAAAAATCGTCAAGTCAAAAGTGCTCTGGAGTAGATGGAGAGCGAAACAATAAAAAGCCGTTTTTTGCATACGGAATACGAACGGATCTTCTGTTACTATCCTCCCCCATCACATTATTACATCCATCTCTCTTCCTTTTCTCCATCCTTTTTCCTCTCTCAACTCAACTCTTGCGTAGGTAATTCTACAAGCTTGTAAAATTTGTTTCTTTTGAAAAGGAAATAAATGTATGTATGTAACAACGTATGTATATAAAAGTCTTCCTTTTGAACTTTTGATTTTCGGTACATTTGCAATATTACATGACAAAAAGGGAAATATGCAAGCCAGAAAGCCAGAAGAAAATCTTTAATGGAGAATCTTTTGGAATGTTTCACCAGAATAAAGATCTCTCCTTTTTTCTTGTTGTTGTTGTTCCCTTTCCATTTTCTCTTTTCCATTACAGTCCGGACACATTATTATTATTATCTGGCTGTTTCATTTTTTGACACTGATTATTTATACCTTCCTCGATATTGTTTCCATACTTGACAGTTTTTTTCTCTTCTTGTCTGAAATTACCTTTTGTATTTGGTGATCTACTCTCTTCCCCCTTCATTTTATATATAACCAGGCAGTACTAATAATAATAGCCATTGCCATGATTCTCGAAAAAAACAAGTTGACTTTATCTTTTAAGTTTATTATTGCCAACCAGTCAGCCAGCCAGCCAAGAGCCATAGCAGATTGACATTCCCTTTCCTTTCTCTCTCACTCTTTTTACTTTTATACTTTACCTTTTTTTCTTTTATCACCTTCGTCTTGGTCTCGTCACAGCAGCGAGGAAAATAATAATAATAATAATGTGTTTAAGTGAAGGTATGTATAAGTAGAGGTAAGCATTATAATGGGATGTTATTATGTTGGATTGAATATTTATTGCTATTACATTACTTATATTGTTATCGTATCTCGCCTTTCCCCTTCCCTCTTTTTCCAACAACCAATCCATCCTAATCAGGCAATAAGCAGCACACACACACACGCAACAATACGCACAACAGGTTACTTTAGATTACACGTCGGGAGAACAACAACAACACCAGAGAGAAGAGAGCCAACAGCCTACATCACAATCAGTTAAGGCTTTTTACCTGCTATTTTATCGGGAATAAAAGGGACTTGTAAACAACAGCTCCTTATATTCTATAATATGGAGTTGGAAATACCTTTACATTTTGAATAATGCACGGAGAAGGTGGTGGTGTGGTGGTGGAATAGGAAATCCATTTATACCTTTCAGTCTTCTTTCTAGTCATTCTTCCTTCAAGAAAATGTAACAGATTTCTCCTCTAAGCTCAGCATGGGATCTGGCTGGTCGCCGGTGGAAATTTATATTTATAGCTGGGTAACTTATTATCGTTATTCTCTCTCTCTACTCCTCCTTCTTCTTTCTTAACGTTTTGCAGGTAGATCGTTCTCGGTTACCTTTTTTACATGATGTGACGATGATGATGATGACGATAACTATATGACTATGAGACGGTAGTAATGCAGTAGTGCCTAAACTCCTCTGCTGCTGTTTCTTTGGAAGGCTTCCAAAAATATATAATAACAAATTTCTGTCCCTGCGTTGCTAGCTGTCCGTGAGAATGCATGCAGGTGTTTTTGATAATCAAATAAACTGCTCAATAAAGTTTTCTCCAACAACAAAAAGTTATTCAGCTGCCGCTACTCTATAGACTCCTGTTTCTTCTGGACAAGACGGAGTAGTTTATATGGAGGGTTTATTTTTTTCGCCGGTAGGGACACAGCCGGATATTTTAACTATTTATTTTTAAGAGGAGCTCTTTACATAACTAAAAATAACTGGCGTGCATAAATAAACATTATGTTATGTAGTAGAAGCTGTTTTATACCACAAAGCATTATAATAAAAGCAGTAATGATAAGAAACCAGCTTTATGTAACAATAATACCATCAAAATAACAATAGTCGTAAATGACCACAATATATATTAAGATTAAAATGATGCACTTCTCATGTACTTATCATCTTGCAATGATCTCCTCTTAAGTTTCTAGCCTTTAGCCTTCTTTTTACCATGCCTAATTTTTTTCCCAACTGAACTACGCATCAGCCAGCCACAAACACCATTTCAGCAGCGCAGCGATAGCTGGTAAAAAAAAGTGCATCGGAGAAGAAGAAGATCGAGGAGAAGTCAGTGAACTGGGAGGAAGTGAAGGCCGGCTGTTGGGCTGTTGTTTTGTTGACGTTGAAGCCGCTTCTGACGACGATGATGATGATGTTGGTGGATGGATACATGGTTGGTTGGTAGTTAGTGGAAGAGCTGTTACATATATTATGGAATGCATGCATAAAAATGTGTTCAAGTTACAAGGATAAAAAACACACTCATAAACACAGACACACTTTGAACATAAAAGTATTCTACATGATTATTGCTCCAAGTATGTGTACTGGTGGTAATGTAATGCTACAAGGAATACAAGAAGAAAATATTATGGACAAGAAAAATAAAATGCTAGAGAGAGAGAGAGAGCTACAAGCGTATGCATAAACACCACAACATATAGTAAGTTGGAAGCGACGACCGTGTAAAACAGCGAAACAGATTTTTAAAAACAGGAATCATTATGATTACCATTTATTGCATTATATAATAAGAAGTTGAAAAGTTTACTTGTAAAATACACACAAGAGTACACATGTAAGCTCACATCTTCTCCAAGCTAAAGTCTAAGAGTATTTTTACTCAGGCATAATAATAATATATTTTATTATAACAGTTGTTTTGTGTGTATAGCTGGCTGGCTGTTGACTTGCCTTTTGCCTAGTAAACCAGAAAGAAACATTGTACGTTTTATAACGACAATCATCAACAGCAACAACAACACATGAGGTTTGAGAAAACTGCAGCACAAGCATGTGTACAGAAAAATGTAATAAGCTTTTTTTGCTCGCTTTTCTGCTTCTGCTGCTGCTGTTGGTGCTGGAACCACTGCAAAACATGATCGTTTGTGTCGTCGTCGTCCTCTCTTGGTCGCTTCTTTTCTTAATACAAGTCAAGCGAAAAAAAGGAAGGATATTATCAGATGGAAACAGAAGCAGCAAAGGAGAAGAAGTGCAAGTAATGTCGCCTTTTTTGCTAGCTTTTTTTGTTGTATGGATGGATGTACATAAGTAATATTGTTTGGGCGTATGTACTTTTAGTACATATGACTGTTATATAAGTTTATAGAGAGATAGAAGAAAAGTAGAAACAATTTTTTCCAACTTTGAGCATTTGCGTTTCGTATAAGGTAAAAAAAAGTAACAGAAAAAACGGCAGGAGAGAGACTACTGCGAGAGGGAAGAGAGCAATGGACTTTTTGGTTTCGTCGTTTTTATGTTTTTATTTCCTGTCTTCTTTTTTTGTCTTATATTGCGACTTTTCTTGACTTCTCTCTTCCAAGAAGGAAAACTCAAATTGGATAAAGAGAGGAGGAGAGAGAGAAAAAAAAGAGAGCCCACAACTGTTATTACTATCAATCATCATCATGATTTCCAGCGGTATAACAGATATGTATATATTTTTACATGAGCATTTGCGCTTCGTGCTTTTTATCATTCGAAAAGAAAAAAAATATTATCAAAGAAGATATATGATTACTGTTTCTTCTTCTTCTTCGTTATAAAAACTTAAACCGGTTTCTTCACCTTTATATAGCGACCACTGTAATAATATATTTGTGTACAGCAGCTTTAAGGTTTTTTTTTCTAAGTTCGTATTTGGGTGACACGACTACATTGGAAATGTAAAGAAATTGCTCCAAGGCTCCAAGAAGAAATGAATGTCATTAGCAAAAATGTGCTATGGACAGCCCCGCAATTAACTAGGAAACGCGCACGACTCACATATTATCGGCTTACAGTAATCTGTAGAGTAACGTAATTGTAATGCACCAGCAACAAAAGTATTTATTTCCAGCATGTCATTTTGTGCACACGGGCACTAAATAAGGCTATCATCATATAATATGTACGTATAGGTATACTAGAAAGAGAGGTAATAACGCAAGCGAGCAAGCGAGGCTGAGTGAGTTGGATAACGTGGCCTGTTCGATGTTTCATTGCATATTTGCATGACAAAAACATAATACCCCCAAATAAATTTTCGTTTCCTTATTTTTTCCTTTCTCTTTTTCTGATTCTGCCTATATGCCTGCAGGTTTCCTTGTCGTTGTTGCTGCGACGGATGGATTGATTTAATATTTAATCGTGTTGCTTTGACCTGACTGTTGTTTCCCTTTCGGTTGGCTTTCTTTGTTTGCACTGTTCTGGGTCATTGTCTCCTACTCTTTTTCCTTGTCTGTTTATTTGTTTGCTTGTTTATTTCTAAATACACCACAGGATTTTCTGCCATTGCCACACTTTTTTGTCATGTTTTGTTTATATGAGCATGCAAACACGACGACTCATTAGGCTCATTTTTGTTCCAAATTAAATAACAGGAAAAATAATAAATTCACACCAAATTGCTGGAATTTATTTTGCTGGTAACTTGCAACATTGTCAATATGGAAAAACCCGATGCAGCAATTACAAGGAACATTGAAACCAAAACGGCTAATGACGGTTGAGGTTTTTTAAAGAGTTCGCAAGAGGGAGATAATTGAGGTCATTGGTATTTCTCTTTAACAAGCCATTTAAATATGCAGAGAGAAATGAGGTAAACAAAAAATGCAACAATTATCTTGACGTTTTGTTTTGTTGGTTTTGAGTGGGCGTTTATATTTTTATTACGCTTTGGAATTTTCCTGCTTATTTGGGTAACCCAAAAGTAATCCAGTGGTAGGTAATAAATAATGTTTAATACGTTATTCCACTTTGATGGTCATTGTCATGTTTAGTCATTGAATATGTAAGTATAGGAGAGTAACCTGTGTGACAAAAGTTGGGTAATAGCTATCCATCATCCTTCTTCGCGATATGACAATACATGACATGGCTCTGCTTTGCGGTTATGGATGAGTCAAGATGAGTAAGGAAGAATAAAAAAGTGTTTTGCTGCCTATCACCACTCAACCAATTTAAAGAGCTGATCATATCAACCAAACATGATGATAGGTGAAATACATAACATTTATAGCAAAACAGCTTATCAGTACAGGATATCAGCAGCACCAGTGGAAATTGCTGTGTTAGGTAAGTATAATAATGGACATACCTGTCCACCTAAAATTGTTCCATGATTAAGTAAAACACACAAGCCTTTTAATTAAGGTCAATGGCCAGCAACGGGAATCGTCATGCTTGTACATCACCATCATCACATTACTAGCACATGCGGTTGTTATCGAACAAAATACATACGTGTGTGTGTGTAAAAATGGAATGAAAATGAATCGTGCAACTGTGTTTGTGATGATGGAAGCAATATCAAAGTCCGTGTACGAAAGTAAATTGTCCTTTTTTGATGATGATGGTGGCGGTGGTGGTCTTCGGAAGAAGCAAAGAAAAATGACTCATATGACTTGACGACACACACACACACCATCGCCATCAAGCAAGTAAAGTTGACTGAATTGGTTTGTGCATGTTCGGTTTTTTATTCACAGGACTTATTTCGTTACTCAGTTGGTTCGTGAGTGGCGGCCATAATCGTTAATCTAAAGCTTTGTCCTTTATGAAAATTATATAGGGATTCAATAATAAAGTATGTTTCTCTGTTGCTTTGTTGCTTGGCTGAGTAAGTTTTCTCCTTATTCGTCATCGCATTCAACAATATCGTGTTTAGTAGCAAGAGCGACGACAGGAAACAAGCCAGCAAGCAAGCAGTGTTCAGTCACTGTTACGTTGTTATTTCTCTGCTGGAATGGAACAAAGAAAAACTTTATGAAAGCTTATGTATGTCATGTTCTTGACTTTATGAAGGATGACTGTATTTCCATTTCCTACTTATATAAAGTGACGAGAACAGGAAGAAGCAACCAACTCAATAATAATAAAGCGAGTTACGTATATAGTGTCAAATGTATGTCAAGTTGCATCATTTCATTTTAACGCTCAAGCCAAACTCGCAGTACGTGATGAGCTTGCCAGATTAGTTATTACGGGCAAGAAATAAAATGGGAATGGAAAGATGGGATTAAGAAAGATTATGTGACAGTGACAACAAATCAAGCCAGTGAAGATGGTCAAGCGACTTTTTTTTCGTGATGAATCAAAAATTATCTACCTACCTATTCAATACTCACGTTTCAACTTGTTCGATTTTGCAAAGCAATATGTTGCTTAATGTATGCAAGGATCTTAATGCAATGAATCAATACAGAATAAATCATTCTTCATTTATTTTGCATTTGCATACATTTTTTACTTTCCTTTTTAATCGCTTTTCCATTCAACCAATTGGTCACGCAAAAGTTGCTACTTTTTTCTCTTCCATTCCAGTACACTGACAGAAAAATTGGCCATGATGATATGTGACACATGACAGGATAGTATAGAGTGTGCTTGTAGAAAAGCCTGTAAAAAATATTAACGTCAACATTTATTTCGTGTTTCTTTCCGTCAGCAGCAAAGTGGTTTCTCAACAACATTACATACATGTATACGTGTGCACATATTCGGTTCTGGAAAAAATCGCCACATTAACAAATTCGTACAGATGGTATGATATGAACGAAACGAAAAAAATGATATAAGCAAATAGTATAAACATTTAGTTGAATGATTCCTGTGGGTGAATGGCAAAAAATGGTGAACTTTGCCCTGAAATAAATAAAAACCATGTTGATATACCCATTCCTCATTGTGCCATATTATGCCATGGCAGAGTGAGTGAATGGAAAGAAAAGCAGAGTAAAAAGGTAGCAGCTGCTGCCAATGACACGATGACATGCTGACTTGTCTTATTCCAAGCATACATTTTTCAGCAAAGAATTTTATTTTTCTATCATTGTACATTTTTTGGGACCAAAAAGTGAAAGATGTGTGATCCGGGTCAAACAAGCGATAATGCAGTGTGTTTTGAGATTAAGCATAAAAGTATTAGCAGCCCATGAAGATGTAGATGATCGAGTAGGAAGTGAATAATTCCGGCTGGCGATCACGGTGTTATCTGATGATGTCACTTTAAACAGGATTGGAATACGCCATTACAAACATCATCGTATAGTACATTCCATATTTCATTAAAGCTGTCACATGACAAATATGATACGAATGGCCGAGAAAAACATTATGCATATACATATATGCCGGTTGCTTTTGGCGTCTCCTTTTTCAATTAAATCAACAGTTAACTCTCTAATTGGAATAGTTTGTAGTAGTGAAGCAATTAAAAAACTTTTTGGAAGTACAACTTCACCAACAAAACTACGTAAAAACAGATTTCAGACTGTTACGTTAATTGACCGTCGACAAAACCGGCTTATATCATCCTACTTGCTTGTTAGTACAAACATAATCCAAAAGTGCGCCTCTAATCTCTATTTTTAGCATGCAGACAACTCGTATAATTGGTCATCACCATCCATCCACAACACGAGGATTTTTTTTCTTTCCTTTTCCTCTGACATTTGACATGGCTTTCCATGATGATGTTTACCCTGTGTCTATACATGTACCTAAAAAAAAGATTACGTAAAGCCAGCAACATTGTATGGCATGTGTATTGTGTGTCGTGTATACGGCATTGAATCAAGAGAGAGCCAATTAATCTTTTACTATACCGTATTACATTCTTACACCAGGGAGTTCAAAAGCTCAATAATAATGTATACCTTTCTGCGTCTGTCCATTTGTGGTCCAGTCCAATGACATTACAGAGTAGTAATGGTCCTGGTCTTTGGTCTTGTGTAGTACATTTTAAGATGCATAATATGCCTATTAACAGCACGCGGCATTACTAGTACTTAATTGGCTATACATATTTTCATATACATACATATTCCACTTTGATCAAAACTCTTTCTGTCAGTTTACTTTTCCTTCAAGTAGCAGTATACATGCTTGACTTGACATAATAAAGTGTTGAACACGACGACGAGACTTTTCGGTTCTCTGAAGGACACGAACGAGACGACAGACAACAACATCACATACGAGCTAAAAAAGAAGACATGCAAGGTAAGTCATAAGAGAGCTGTCTTCAAGTTTGCATACCATTCTTCTGCATCATCACCATATCTTCTGCCGTTATTAAGTATTCCGTCCACCACCACCTCCTCTTTTTCATCATCAGCGGATTCATTGCGAAAGAATCCCATGAAAATGTCGCGCTGCCTAACAATGAAAAGGAAACTGGTCAAACCGCCCGTATATCAAAACAAGTCACCAAACCAATCCGCCTCCTCTATAAAATCATAATATTGTTATGCTTATTGTGCAAAATTGGGGACAAATGATTCTGAAATCAGACATAATTAATAATTATTTTTGATGCTGATGAAGGGTAAATTGCTATTACTGTTGATGATCACGATCACATTGCTGTCTCTGTATTTTTATAATGTCATTAGGTGCTTGTGATGCCGTCATGTGTCATAAACATTGAAAGTTTATTACGCACGACGGCCTTAAACTTGCAATGTTCAAGGCCGTTCTTATACTCGTTGAGCTGCTGCTCTCTGCTCGTACTTGCTTTTTTTACTTTGGCTCATCTTCCTCTCTTTTGCCCTCGACTTTACTCGACATGATTCTCAAGTACACAGACGTAATAATAATATTACACGGTTATTGTTGTTTGTTACATAGGTATATATTCATTCATACATTCATTCATCTGCTGTGGTGGTCTATGCACTCTTTTTTTATCTCTTTGTGTACAGCACAGCATCGCTGTACATAATCAGCCAGAAGTACAGACAGAGAAAAAGGAAATAAATTACTTTTGACTTTAACAAAACAATTGAGTTTTATTGCAAGGAAAAACAATAAAAAATAGTTATGATTATCGATTCCTTTATGATTATGCATACGAGAGGAGGAAAATGGAAAATACCAGGCAGTCTGCTTCACGCTCCCCTCCCAAAACCAGGTAGGCATATTAGGTAAGCACGTACACGCGTAGGTAAAAAAAACTAAATACAAAACATTCTGAAAAAAATGGAATAAAATATTTTTATTGGCATCTGAAAATATAACCTCAGCTCGCTCGGGAGCAAAAAATGGAGGGAAACGTGTTGTGTCAAAGTTTAATGGGATCTCATTGTCAGGGAGAGAGGCAGCTTTATTGCTAAAAATTATTGTCAAGTCACTGTAGTAAAAATAGAAACAACTTTTTTTTACATAAAGCGTTTTGTGTGGAATGCTTGGCATGTTGAAAATAAGAGAGTAAATTGAAAATGAATGGAGGAAGATTGAAGCCTCATCATCATCATTTTTGATCCATGCATGCTTGTTCGATGTAAAAAAAGGAAACAATTTTATCTTAAATTAGTGTGTACGACAGTGACAATAATAGAGTCAAGCTTATCCGGAATGAGAAAGGTGCAAAAGCAAACAATTAACGTAGCTTTCTGGAAAAAATTTGATTTTAGTCAAAGGTATCTTCAGACTACATTATAATCTCTTTGCTGATCTTTTTGCTAAGCCTTTTAAAATGGGTCATAGTGTGTCTGGCAGCTGTATGTAATCCTCAGACAAGCAGACAGACGGACAGACAGAAATCAATAATTGATTTTATACTTCCGTCCCTCCGTAACAATGATAATTGGATCCAGAACTCCACACTGAGAACCGTGTCCGTGTTGTAAATCAGCATAGAATGCATTCAGCATGAAAATAATGATCTCCAAAACAACTCCGACTTTGACTTGCTTGCTTACTCCTCTGCTGCTGCAGTACAATCATGTAATGATGTGGATGGTCTTAAATAAAACTCGCTTGATTGGAAACCCAAGGCCGTTGTCAGACGGCACATACAAGCAGCAGCATCATTCTATTCTTCTCACTTCCTCAATTAAAACAAAGTTTTCGTACTATGTGCACCGATGATAATAGTAATACTAACTACACATTTCGTTTTACCCACATGCAACACACTCAACACTCGCAAAAATAATGAAAGACATCATATAATACATTTTTTGTTCATGATGATCATCATCGCACTAGAGCAGCATCCGTGTATTCTGCATAACACATTTTTGGTAGGAGTTTATTGGGCTCTAAAAGCTTGGAGCTTATATTTTATACGAGCATAAATAACAATGTCGTGAGCTATTCGCTAGGCTTGCGAAAATGTCGCTCGCTCGCTTTAACTCTGGCTCTGTCTGTGTGCTTTGTGCACAAAAAAGGGAATCCCTCAGGAATGCTTTTGCAATATTCAAAAAAACGCCAGCCCAGCTAAAACACACTTATGGAAGCACCAGCAGAGAATTCATTTATAACCGTCTTAAAAAGTGCTGCTGCTGATATTTAATAATGATGATGGCGATATGTGTGCGAAATGTTTAGTACCTATTTACATAATACACCAGACAACATTTCAACAGCAGGAGCAGAGGCGAGGGCCGAACAACGAGCTACAACGATCATCATGACGAACAAGTTTCAAGGCCGAACGAGCCAACCAAATTTTTGTAGAGCCAAGCCAGCAGAAGCAGCAGCCAAAGCCAGTAAATAACAATGCGCTGGCTGACGACGACGATGACGATGATGCCTACACAAACTTATAGAGAGAGAGAGAAAAAAAACAGAATCGACAAGAAAAGGAAGCCATACACCATGATAATCTCTGCGAATAGAGCAGGCAGAGTCAGATTATTTATGTGTTTTGTCGAGTTATAGTCTTATAACTTGAATTTCAGTCCAGAGACCTACATTTTTCTATATAAGTCATAGTCCATCCATCTAGGTACATAAATACTTATCATCATCATCACATCACCCACACCAACAATAGTCCATACGGTTCAATAACTACGTACATACCCAATACTACCTACCTACCTTGCCTTGCCTGATATATAAAACTACCTAAAAATACTAGTAAAAAGGATTTGAGGAGAGAGAATCTTGATACAAAGGAGGAGGGGCCCTTGATATGTCACCAGCAAAAATGCCTGTTTTCCAGTTCCTCGCTGCTGCTCTGCTGCTCCTGTTCTACTTTTCCTTTTCTGTAATTTTTCAGCAGCAGCGGCACCACCACCAGAAGCTGCGATGTGGGAGAACACACATATACACAGCTGTAAAATCAATGGAAAAGACGCTTGATAATAATAGTAATGATGATGGTAGAAAAACACATATTTTTTCTTACAAAATGTTTACAGAAGAAGAAGCGTCGGAGAAGCGGAATGAGATTGAATACCTAAATAGCCTAAATTTATATATAGGCTATTGTTGGAACGTTGAATGCATGAATGCATGGATGGATATATGTACGTACTTTTTTTTACACTCACCCCATTTCCTCATTCCTTATTGTTCTCCCTAAGTGAAATAAAATGTCGTCCACTACTAAGCCAAAGTGCAGTGGTGGAAGCCACAAGAGTGTACTTAATATTATGGAGAAAAAAATTAAGAACGGAATGACTAGACGATGGTATCATCATAAAATTCATTTCACAAGAATTTCTGTGTGTAGAACGAAACAGGAAAAAGAGAGAATTCCAAGAGAGAAGAGCTGCGGCGTGTCTTAAAACAAACTTTTTAACAGTGTTTTATAGAACACACACATACAACAGGCCAGGGCGGATGTCAATAGTCACTAGATTGTGGCAAGAGAGAGAGGATAATCTTCTTCGTTGTTGTGTAGTCGTTGTAGCCTACATTTTTTTATTCATATTTTTTATAATGTATTATGCAGTGGCAAATGGTAGCAGCGGTATAATATTGGTGCAATGCAAGAAGAGTCATAGGCTTCGACACCCCCACCGCCACTACTGCCACCACCACTACCAGCAGCAGAACAACAAAAGAGAAACGAGGTCACCATTTCCAGCATAGCAGCAAATAACTAGTCTCATCATCAAAAAGTAAAGTGATACATATAAAATGTCATAATATATGTACACAAATAAAAAAAACGATACATTCTTCTGCTTGTTATGTACACACAAATAAGACGATATAGTGGTTTCATTCAATTTCAAAAGTTGGTATGTGTACAAAAAAATGAAAGATAATGTTGTGCAATCCAAGAGGAGAGAGAGAGAGAGAAAGAGAGAAGCTAGGCAAAAGTGATATTGAAGAGCATAAGCTTAAAAAATGGAAAAGATAAGCATAATGCGTATTATTTTTATTTGTGAGAAAAAGTTAGCTTTATGTTGGTATAAGGTAGAGATGTATAGGTATTCTGTATACTTTTCATGATGTAAAAAGCCGGTTTTGGCTTTTTTATATTGTTTGCTTTGCTGTTGTATGTGAGTGTGTGTATGACGAAATTAGAATTCAAAGTGGGATATTTTTGGTTTGGTCTCTGGAAATTGAATAAGGTGTGATGATGCAAGATGTGCAATGCAACACGAGAAGAAAGAAAGACGATGAAACGGGGAAGAGTAAACATGTGAGGACGTGATTATTACCAAAAAAAGCTTTGGTGGTGATTGCATAAAAAAGACAAAGCATTTATTAAAGCGAGATGAGGATAAAAAAGGAAGAGCTTTAGCAGAAAAAAAGGAAAGATGAGTTAAGTTGATGAAAAATGTGTGTGCTTCATGTATCTACCATGCATATATGCAAGTTGCATGCAGCAGCAGCAATCCTCTGCCACTTTTTTTTATAGAGAAACACTCAGGTATATAATAATAATGATGCTAATGTAATGTATATGATGATGATATTAGGTAGACCTTGTCTTTTGATGTGAATGTGTGTGGTGGTGGTGGGTAGGTACGTAATCCGTAACTTGGTGTGCACTCCCGTTTTCTTGTAGTACATGGTTGTGATACCCAAAGCACGGATAATTGAGGTCAACGTCGTGTGACGTCATGATATACTCATCAGCTGTTGAGATGTGCGGTTCCCTCCTCTCTTTCTTAGAAAGCCGAACTGGCTGTTTTGGTGTGGGTCCACCCATCCTTTCTTCCTCGCTCTCTCTCTCCGCATAGCAAAAGGAACAACAACAATGTTTCTTTCTGCATGCTGCATGCATATCCATGATATCCACATCTGTTCTCCTGGCACGAACACAACATAAAGAGAATCATCATCTGCTGACTTTAACAGATTTTCTTGTCCGTGTGTGTGCACATGAGAAAGAAGGGGAAAGCAATGTATAGCCTTGCAAACTCGCATACATTCAACATTGAAAGCAAAACGGAAAGGGATACACGGCCTGTTTACACGAGCAGGTTAGTCAGCCATTTTGTCCACCCGCTTTTCAGTTAGAAAATCTCCTAGAACAGAAAGGATTCTCCGAGAAGCATCAAAGAGAATAAGAGAAAGTACAGTGTATGCATCGGTATGACTAATGCCAGTATGCATAGAAAGGTAACTTTTTTATATGGGTAGTGTGTAATAATGTGCATAAACTCTCACTTGTATCCTTCTTGTGATCTAAAAATCAAGCTGTGTATCCTTTTCTGCTTCCATTGTCAAGAGTTGAGGTACAGAGAAGAGCAGCAGCAGCAGCTCTTGCAAAGGTAAAGGTCCCTAAAAAATACGCTGTTACATGTATGTACACTGTGTGAGTGTGTACGTATGTACGTACCTACATAAAATGTACATAACATCCGTTTCATCCAACGCATGTAAAAAACCACCGGCTGCTGCTGTTGTTTGTTGATATGCTTTTCTTCACATCGTCATCATATGCCGGATTCTCACAGCAGCAGCGAAACGGCAGCGTTGCTCACAACATCACATGCGCTGCTCTTTCCAAAAACATGTAGGTACGTATATGCAGCAGCACCACAAGTATATCTTGTTTTGGTGTTTCTTTCAAGGAACTCTTTAAAAAAGGATGGGATACGGATACATACATACAATCATCTATTCACATATTCTATACACAACAGTCTATTAAGGCATGCATGTGGGAGTGTATACACAATTGGAGGTTATCCATATAAACTTTTAGCTAAACTACTTATTGCATGTGCGGCAGAGTTCTGTGCTGCTGCCGTGTTATGTAAAAATCGCTGCATATCATATAGGCACACTCTAGCACCATGAGAATTTATAGAGCTGAGTCGAAGCAGAGAGGAGAAGGGTGAACCCAACCCAAACTAAATGGATAAAACATAAAAACGGAGAGAGAGCTAGTAGAAGCTCCACCGTTCTCAGTCAGTCCAGCTGGCAGTTTGCTTGACGATCAAAACAACATATGAACATATATCCTATATTTACATTTTATATAAAAAGTCATATGAAACATGTACATATTATAGCTTTCCTGATAAAATGTGAATAGGATGATGCGGTGGTGGTAGTGGATTTATAAACAATAGGATAGGAGATAGCTACCTAAGTATGCATAATGACAACAACATTGTTCATATGGTTTTCTCTCTCTGCAAAGGCCTGTGTGTAGTGTGCACGATGGCATACCAAACAACGGCAACATGATCATAATAACAAAAGCCCAAGAAAACGGCCGGCTCCTGCTGATAGCTCATGGTTTGAATGTTGTGATCACGATGATGATGAGAATGATGGTGTGAGCGAGTTGAGAGAGGGTCTATAGCTATCGCTCTTTGTGCAGCCTGAGAGTCAGTCGTAAGCTGAAACTCTATCAAGCAAGTCACGGACGCTCATAGCGAGAAATTTTCATACAAGAGAAAAAAAATTAAAAGTAAACTAACTAAAACTCTCATGTAACAACATTATTGCCTAATAAGCAATTCATTATTATCTCATATAATACCAACTTAAAGTACAAGCGTTAAAATAACGTACACAAAATAGTCAACAAAATAAATTAACACGAGGAGAGGAGAAAAAAGACGTTCTTAAAGTGGAAAAAATTTTAGCAAGATTTTTCCTTGTTCACTTTTTTATGAAAAAATTACACCAACTTTTGTGTAAAGAGAATTGTGCCGAAAAGTGTAATATTCCTTTTTCACCAAAGGGAAATATATTACACGGTTGGTTGACAAAATCCTAAAACCATTTTGTCAATATGATGATGGAAAAAGGTGGAAATTTATCACCAACATCATCATCTTCTTCTTCATCAACGCCAAAACTTTCACTTGCTTCTCGTCGTATTGGAGGATCCTCCTCGTTGTGGAACCCATTGTTAGAAGAATTAACCCCAGGAGCTGCTCTGGGAGAGGACATTGTTCATATTGTTGAGAATAGTGTGTTGGTTGTAGTTAAACAAACCGTTCTGGACTATACTGCTATTCCAATTAGGAATGTAATTAGCGCTGCTAGTGGACAAGAAGTTGGTAAGGCTTGTCGTGTTTTGGTGTAACTATCTATTAATATATCTCGTATATATATAACATATTATATAATTCCATGTTACAACATCAATAGTCATTATTGCTATCAATTTGATAAAATCGAGTGAAGTTACTGGATATAGTAATTAATTTTGTGACCCAAGTAATTAAATGTGTTATATTGAAAAGTGATGCCAGTTTAATAAGTTGAATATATACATCAACCGGAAGTCTGTCAGTGTGTATTTAAGGAAAAATAAAATAAAAAGTAATATTTGAATTATAACTTGTTAAAATCAGTAAAGTGATTTATTATTAAAAATCAACCGTTTAACTTTTATTATCGACCTTCTCTGTTTTCTACTTGTTCATTGCTGCTGTTTGTTTCATCAAGTGAAATTTTACTCAAAGACAAAGAACCTCATTCATTTTTCGGGAAAATATTATAACTTAACTTTTTGCTTCAAAACCAATAAGGAACTAACTATTCATCTCTATCCACTATATATTCACTCTCTTCTGTGTGTACTCTCTTTATCCATATTTTCCTCCTTTTTGACAAAAAGTGTCATCTTCAATTTTCGTATCTTCACGTCAAATTATCATCATCTCATCATCATCGCATCACTGCCTCTTGTTTTGTGGAGTCAAGTCAATCAAAGTGAGTATTGTAATTACATATTATTCTATAATTTTCTGTTGTTTGGTACACAAGTCCTTTTTCTCCCATATTTCTGTTTCAATATTAAATATCAAGTTGGTAGGTAAGCCGATACCAACTTCGACGAGACCGTCCTCGTTTCTCTCTGTGTGTGTTCTGTTCTGAATGTGTAACTTTTAGCATAGCACACCGAGTACTTTACGTGTTCATATTATATGCCCATCATCATATCATCACAGAATTCAGAAAGCAGAAGAATTTAACGATAGGGAAATTGTGACGTTCACTTCACCATGATAATTATAATGGCTTTATTGTATTTTCCTCAATATTATGCCATCATGAGAGATGAATGGCTCCACTTTGTTTTTCGTTTTTACTACGATAATTAGAGTTCATTTTAATTCGTTATTTGTTATCATTAATACAAACGTTTGCTCTCTCTCTCTCGCTACTGCTTCGACTTTTAATTGATATTGCGTATTAAATTGACAATAAATAGAGTGGTAGAAGGAGGAGAAGTTTGAGTTGGTGCATTAAAGAGAACAAAACTCTCGTCATTAAACTCATCATTGTCATGTCCTTCTTTTCCAATGTTATGTGCCTTTTGCTAGATGCCTGTGCTGCCTGTTTTCTCTGCATGCAGCAATAGCAGCAGCCTTACTATCTCCAACTTTTTTGTTTTGATGCAGGCAGCTCAAGACTGTATAGCACTCATATTTACATATCAAACTTAACTATATTATTTTGACTATCATTATTTGACGGCGGCACGCAGTATGATTTATCTACAGAAAAAATAAGGTGATAAGGACAAACCTGAAAATACGACATTTATTTTTATTTGTAATCTTACATAAATAAGGATAATTTTACTTTTACTGACTGATGCTGCTGCAGTTACTACGCAGTTAACTTTACGCAGCAGCCGCATAGCCGGTTTTTTCTCTTTATGTCTCTCTCTCTGTATCCATCTGACACGCTTGTTATTTTATACAAAGTAAGAACATATGCATATAATTCCCTGAGAGCTTCTCTGAGGTCGTCATTCTAATGGCCAATATACATGCAATTCCTGAAAATGACACGGTGAAATAAATAGAACATTTTCGATTTTTTAACACGAGTTACATAAAACATATATGTGAAAAAATATTATTATCCAGGAAGAGTCCACTATCTGTGTACAGTAAAAGCTGAGCTTCATCTTTTTAGCTTAGCAGCAGCATTCCTCTCTGTTTTTGTCACCTGTTCCATGTTGATGTTGATAATATGCTGTTGGTTGTGCATGGGCATTCCCTTTCTTTCTTTGTTGTTGTGCTTGTGCTTATATAGGGTTCCCCTTCCTTTCCTTGCCTCCACCATCACCATCCCTCTCACTCTCATCGCCAACATCATCATCATCACCATCATCGCTCGCTCTCATCCTTTTTATTCCTTTCTTTTTACCAGCCTAGTAACAGGCGACGATGCGATGAGCCATCATCATCATCCAGTTTCCAGCGGATGGATCCTTATTCCATTCAGCTTTCTTGTTTATCTTTTCGGTATTATGTGTAGTGATGTAATATGTGTGTTAGCTGAAGCGCATATATATGGAAAAAGATTTCGGCTCTATGCAATATGTATGTACTAGCACATAGCATTACACTTTTTTCTGTTGCTGCTGCTGTTGATTACGAAGATATGGATGGTATTCTGGATTTCATATGTTTGCTTGCGTGAGAAGAAAAAAGAGTGAGCTGGTGTTTCTGCTGCATACCAACAGTGAGCACGGAAGATGATGATGATGGTTGAAAAAAGTATCTTTTGTTAATGTACGTCCGCATGCATGCCCGTTTTTATAGTGGGCTGCTGCCAATGCTGCATGCAGCCACAAAGTCGAGACGTAAAAGTTACTTTTCTGTGTGGAGATGGACTCCACCACGGAGAGAAGTGAAGTCCCTTGATTTTTTCCCTTTTTTTTCCTCCCCCGTCTTCTCATATCGATAGTATCAGTCAAGTGGTCGTATAAATAGGTAGATATTTTAAGGGAACGAGTCTGCAATAGAGTGCGATTATGGATATTTGTGTATGCATGCATACATGTATATTTTTAGGGGGACATGATATTGCCCCAGGCTCCCTTTTCCTTCCAGTTCACCTTCATCTCGTCGTGATGATATGATCATGGGATGAAGGTGGAAAATCCCTTTTGCTCTTGAACAAAAATGAAAATATGAGAAGGAGAGTGCAGACCAGATATATCTGATCCGAAACAACAACAATAACAAAAAAACATTTGGCTCGTCATCATCATGTCGCTTTATGTAAGTAACTAGGAATCCTTTTTTCAGTCGAGTAAATTTAGGATACAGCAGTAGGATGAACATGTTATATGGCCAACGACTTGTCTATTTCAATCTCCAGCTAAACAATAAGTCATAAAGGTAGGCAAAAGACTCGTCACGCGTTAACACAGAATAGAACTGAAATTATTAAGTGAACAAAGAAAAAAATATTTACCCCGTTTCATCAAGTCACCGGGGTATTAACATGAGAGGGCATGTACACACATAATATTACATTTTTAGGTTCAATGGCAATGATAATCCAACATTTTTTCTGTGAAATTCCACCACAAGATCAATATAATCAGAATAATAAGGGTAACAGCGGGAGGGAGGTATCAGTAAAATCCTTTGTTTTTACAAAATAGAGAAAAAATCATTCCGGTTTTCTGCCTTATTAATTTCGTTTCCTGTTGGCCATCTCACTGAATGGAAAGCATTTTCCTTTTTCATACATGACTAATATGACATATGTGGAGTGTGTGTTTAAGTAGGCAGCATGCAAGGGGGAAAATGCAAATTCCAAAACATCATATTATCCTGATTGCTTGCTATATAGCTGCTGCCATTTTTCCTTTTGAATGGTAAAGGTAACAATAAAATGGATAAGTTGTTCAAAAGGCTGATAGCATGAGTGCCGATAATTTTGAACAGTATATTTCGGGCTGACTCAGCTGCTTTCAGTGAATTAATAATATCCGCATCATAATAATAACCATGAATGGTCCAGAGAGTGTGCAGATTGTTAGAAAGAAGTAGTTTTCCAACAAAGAAAAAAAGGATCAAGACGTTTACCCTAAAGGTAAATGTACATCACATATAGAGACAAGCACCTACAGCAAAAGAGCAGATGCTGAAGCTGTGCTGATGCTGTGAGGTAAACAATAGAGAGAGAAAATGGTGATGGAGTGAAGGCGTAAATTGGGACCGGTATAAGGAATAGCGATACACGTAAAACCATAAGAGCAAACAAGCCGGTTGTCTGTAAAATATGTAAGGTAGGCTTATAGTATGTGTGTACACATTGCATATGTACTTATACGTAGTGCTGGAAATAATAATATGCATGCGTGGAAAAGAGATTTTTTGACAGGAGAGCGTATTATTGACAGCTGTGATGATGATAAATGACTTTGGTGGACCTCTCGGAAGAAGGAGTTGAAAGCAAGGCAGCTTAGGTAAACGATGATGATCAACTAAAGTTTGGTTTTTGTGAAGGTGAGCGAAACGAAGAGAGAGAGAAAAAAATGATGGGGACTACTATGATTATAATGGCATATATTATGCATGTATAGCCGGTACCATTTTTTCCATTACGTATTCCGCTTAAAGTAAATTAGAGCATGATGAGCCAGCAAAAAACGTAATTGTTATTGAGGATAGATGGCTGATGATGATGACGATAATGTGTGCATACTTTTAATATGCATGGGCTGAACACGTAGAATAAATATTGACAGAGAATGGGAGTTGCATTGTAAATAAAGATGTTTGTTTGAGGACGACATTCTCGGTACCGTAAAAATAACGTAATAAGTATATAGTAATTGTATTTATATGTTTTCATGCAATAATGCGTGTGATTTACAGGTTATCCTTGAGGAATAAAAATCATTAAGTTTTAAGAAGATTGCAAGGAGAAATATACGGACGTGAGGAGTAGAGACAAAGTCAGGATTTTAGGATTATGACAAAAGTACTATAATTACTTTTATAAGAGTTTTAAGTATTCTTCTGTGTGGGTATATTGTAGATGTGAAGTGAGAACTGTTTCAATTTTGGTGAACAAATAAATATTAAGACAACTGAACTGACTTGTTGAAGTATAGTAAATACTTTTTGAAGAAGGTTAAGCGTTTAGTAATTTATGTGAATGTGAAAGGAAATATATTATCCATTTTATCTAAAAGTCGTGAAAATGTCAGCTAGTAAGAGATTAGCAAAACGTTCCATTGTTGGAACACGCGTCTGTGGGCATCTCAAGGAGACAGGCCTTTATCATCCCGGGGTCATCATTGGGAGCAAGAACCCTGACGAGTTTGTCTTGAACAGTGCATGTCACACGGGAATCACCACAAACTCCAAGTATGTCGTCAGATTCGACACTGGAGAGGTAAGGGAATTCTCCGAAGGGGAACTAATCGGACCCGGATTTGGAAATGTTAGCAGCCTGAAGCTGAAGCCAAAGCAGAAATGCATTCGTCACCCATAATGGAAGAGAGGTGTGCGGTACAGTGGTTTACCACCGACCTCAGATTGATGAAGTCCTGATGAACATTCAGCCGCAAGGACCTAATGAGGTCAGTATAAAAAAAATGTCACCATTTTCTCTCATTTTTATTTAAGAGTGCCATTAACTTTAAAACCTTTCTTGAATTGAGGACATTTGGTAAATAGAATTCCTTTACAAAATCTGGATTTTCTCTCTCTTTCTTTTATTTGACGTTTGGCTATAGTGCCAAATAAAATGAAGACGTAAATGCACCGTTGCCGTCGTCACACCGTTTTTATTCGTTTTAAATGCAGTTGAATTGGGAATGCAATATTTGGAAATGATACGTCGTATTTACCAAGTCATGTACTTACTTATTATATCCTTGTATCCATCCAACACACAGTACATTGACTTTTCTCTGTTGCATGCGCTCCCTCCCTCCACTCCTTCCATCCACCACATTTATTTCCCATTTATAATGCATGAGGATATGCATGCACGCGGAATGAAAATGCAGATATATACATTTCCTACTATATACTTAAGTAATCCTACTATAAAACATAACAGAGCACACACAAGCTTGTATACATTGGGTGGAGGAAACATATCCTCCAAAAAAGTGAATGCGCAATTTCCAAGTGGTTATATGGCCAGCGATAGTCAAGTTTTTATATAAAAAGGCTATCCATATATACATACTTGCCGTTATAACAAGCGTCAGCAGCATTTTACCGTCAACACACACTGGCACCCGGCAACAAGCCATACATTTTCCCTGGTGAGGATATCATGATGTGTTTTGCCTTGGAACAAGTTTCCACACGCTTACACTGGAAACATTGATGTGCGCATGTACAAATAAAAGGGTGCATTGCCTGCTGTTGTTGTTGGCTTTGGTTATGATGATGATGATGATGATGATGAATTGTACTGCTTGGTTCTCTCTTTTGCTGTGATTCCTTATAATAATAATACATTGTATTGCATAATGTGTGTATGGATCCAGGAAAGAAAAAAGCTTTTAAAGCTATAAACTCGCTAAATGTACATTCCTCCCTATATAACATTATGATTATTATCCTTGTTCCACCGTGTAGCAACAGCGTTGAATGCTATTTCCACTTTTATTTTTTATGCTCTCCTATCCACTATCCAGTAAAAATGTACGTGGAAATGGGTAAAAAATGTTCATGGTTCCTTTCCTTCCGAACTCTGTACCCAATTCTATATAATATAAAGCTTGTATTCAAACAGTAGATATTTTTTAAACCGCAACACAACAACAGCCGGCAAACCAAAATCAAGCCGTGTAGCAAGTTATGCACACACACAACGGCAGCATTAGAGGAGAAGAATCGAAAGCAAATATATAATATACTTGAGTGAGAGTCATGTCAAAAAGATTATGTAGGCAGTTTTCTACTTGTTATATAAAATGTGCACATGTAATGCTCTATCATCATGATCATCGTCTTCTTCTGCTTCTTCACTGTTGTTGTTGTGCTCTGCTGATGATGTTCTCTGTTCTGTTCTATGTGTGCAGTTGGCAGAGCAGCTTTGATCATGATAGTTGGTTGAATGTTGCTTGAGAAGAAAAATACCATTTTCTCGATTCTCTCTCTTCAGAGAAATGCAGCGTGTCAGTTGAGATGAGTTGAGTGAGTGTGTGGTGAGTGTATGGCAAAAGGATATAAAACTCTCTAGTCTTCTTTTGAGATGATTCTCATTCTCGGAGAAGTAGTGTTTATCCAGCCTGTAGGCAGCAGCAGGCATATGATGATGATCATCATCAACATCTCATGCCGGCTTCCATTTCCATTCCATATCACGATGATGGTGATGATGATGATGATGAGAACAATGCCCTCACAACCAAACAGAACACCACACCACCACCAGGCGAAAGCACACAGCTACAAAACAGAGAGCAGAAAAGAAACATGGTTCATATAATAATATATGTGTATAAAACGGAGCACAACACAAAAAACTACGTAGAAGCTGTAATAAATATAGGTACATAGGTTTATTTAGTCCATGGAATATCAGGAGAAGCAGCGTTACAAAATAATGTATGCTTTTTTGTGAAGTAGGTACCTTGTACTTTTGTTTTTGTTGCTTGTTTTCTCGCATAAATTGCTTGATACTTTTTTTAAAAGGAAAAGAGTAAAGAGTGCGATGTTATAGGTGTTGAGAAATAAAATCAGCGAGTTGACTGGGTACACGACGGAGAACATTTTGTAGAAAAGTCAAAACAACATATAAAATACCTACTATTATTTATTTATCATTTTGCGTTGTTATGCAGAGTGTTGCAAAATACAAGATGTCAGGTCAAACGGAAACGATATGCGATGAACATGTCATGTTCTCTCAACATGGTACACGCTCCGTGTAAGAACGTGCTCTCCGTATTACACAGCTCACTTACCATTTTCTTTATTGCTTATTTTACTTGAGAAAGAAAAATGCACTAGCAGAGTGAGCGAGCTTACTACACTGCTGTCAACGTAAAAGAAAAGTATTTTTTGCTACTCGTAAAAGAATAAATGTAATTACTACTGTGCAACAACTAAAGAAAGAAAAGAGAGGTATGCAGATGATGATCACGATAATGATGGCGATTAGCCCACGAGCCAAAGATAAAGCGCGGAGAGGCTTATAAAGTGGCAAAAAATGAATGGTGTATATCACAGCATGGTAGAAAGAAATGCAGTTTACTTTTGCTGGGGCCGCCGCCCACTGCAATTTACAATGTCATCTCATCTCCTTTCTGAAGAGAGAAAAGGATATAAACTATGAATACTGACTGCCGGTATATTTTTTACTACTTCTTCTCGGAAGGATGACATGACGCCGCGCCGGTGATATGCGCATTGCATCGCAGCGTTGCTGACTTGGCTTTCTTTCATCTCTTTGCTATATCTTTTACCTCCGGCCCATCACCATCGTCTCTTTTTTCTAATCGCAACTTTTAATCGCCCTTTTGTTTTTCTCACCGTAAATTATATGAAAAGTACATACCCACACGTTATTATAACACGGATAGACATAAAAAAGTAGGCACAGTGTAAACATGAATGCACAACTGCTGCAGTTTTCTTTTTAAGCAGATAAAAAGTCAAGATATACACGTAAATAAGTACAAAGAGCGAACACAGAGAGAGAGAGCACTTCTTTTTTAAGAAGAAAAAGTGCTTCAGGTCATCATCATCATCAACGTCAGTATTCCCGGTATATGCTCTTCTTCTGATAAGCATCTCCGCGCCGGGATATATGCATAAAAATAAGTATGTATTTTGACTAGCTCGTTTATTATTATTTTTCATATGCTGTGAGGGATCTATGCATAAATATATATCTGATTGGATAGAAGTAAAATGATGTACATTATTTATGCTAGTTAACTCCCAAAACACACTTTGCCTTGTTTGTCTCTCTCAAAAAGAAAGAACGAGCCAAATAATATGGATAACATGTTAGAATAGGAAATGGGAATGCACACACACACGCGGTAATGAAGATGATCTGTATTTCAATATAATAATAATAAAAACAAAATTGGTAATGGGATAGAAGCCGAAGAAGAAGAAGATGATGGAAAATGTGGATGATGCACAATTTTAATAATAGGTAATAAGAACAATCAAAGCACTACCCGAAAGAGGAATTAGTGTGCTCAGTGCAGAAGAAAAGTGCTCTCTGCAATACGCTTTTTATAGGCAATCTACTCTCCGTAAAAGGGAACAAGTTTTATGGTGATGGTGATGATGCTACTGCTTCTACTCCTCTTTTTCTGCTTGGAAGACTTTTATTGTTTTCGGTGTACTGTTACTCAAGCCGTTTTTATGTATATAAACAAGCAGGACAGAAGCAGCAGCAGCAGCAGGAAAAACGACAAGCAAAAGTTTTTGTTTGCATAAAGTTGAGTTGGTGTTCCATTTTGGAAAATGGACCGAGCAAGGTTATTAGCAATATAATGTCGTCAGTCGGCAGTACAAACAAGACAGCCGGTTGTGGTGGGTGAGTCATGATATTCCTGAGTCGTAAACCTACAAAAAAATCGTTCTTGTGTAGAGTGTGTAAACGGACACTATAATGACGGAAATGTGTTAGTTATTCGTCAAATAAATAGTAAGCATGTATATACATGACTATATCAAAGTAGGTAAGTCACTTATCACTTATTCATCATCGTCATCCTTTCAGTACTTTTCCTAGTAGATTTTCTTCCTTTCCGAAAAAAATCCTTGAGAAATTAGTGTCGTTGGAAGCAATAAAAATTAGAAAGGAAGCCAAATTTTTCTTCTTCATTAAGTTGCGGTGTGCACTTTTACGGATTTCGACCAAGAAACAGGATATTCGACACGATATAATAATATGAAGGCAGGGTCCTTCACTGAAATAAAAAAAAACGAATTGAAAACATGAAATGATGAGAGAATACGGTAGTTTAGCCTACTCTGTTTTTCTTCTTGTATTGCATTACAAGAGGGCTGAGAGGAAAGATTGCATGGCGAAAAAAATCATGGCATCCTTCTTCTCATGCCATGCATCCATCAGTCAAAATCAAGTTACAAAGAAGCTATAGATGTAAGAAATGGTGGTAGTGCGGTGATGATGAAGTATACTAGCTTTGGTATCATCATCCTCTCAAAAGTCAGGAGGAGAACATCCGTCAAGTCAAGTCATGCTGATGATGATGTATGCATTCATGTAATGTTTATGTATTGCAGCATTTATTATTGCATTACGTACCACTCACCTGCGTATCTGTATAGCTGTACCTGTGCACTGCACTCTATAATCATCATCATGATCTTCGTGATCACATGTTTTTTTTTTGTTAAAAAAGGATGAGTCAAACAAGTGCAGTGGAAGAAGAAAAGAAGTAAAAGGACATATGAATATGGTGCATATAGACAAGCTGACTATATTGTAAATTATATAGGTATATTACACAGAAAAAAATATATTTTGCAGTTTTTTTGATGATGACGATGATTATTGCATGCGTTGTGTATATATATGTACAACTAGGTATATATACTCCATATATAGATAAATATAAGAAAGAATAAGAAACAAAGTATTGAATGATGTTTCTAAAATATTTATACGTTTTTGTTTGTTTCTTGTATTTTCCTTTACTTCATGGCTGTTCAATATACATACATACATACATAACATACATTCCTAAGCAAGCGTGTGTGTTTGTTCGTGATGCATGCAATGTATCATGGCATCGCATGCGACGTCAGTGACCTTTATTAGCAAATTACCAACATTATTACCACTGAAATTGGCAACAAAAATAGAGTTCTGCCAAAAAAAACAATGAAAATTACAGGTGAAAATATTGCTGTTTTGTTAGCCATACCAATATCTTTTTACATAATAATTAAGGGAATTATTATTTAATAGAAATGTCACGTCACAAAAAAGTAAAGTTTTTGTAGCATAAAGTCCAGTCCGGCCCAGGGACAGATATGATAATATGAGCAATAAAATATGACGTTGGTAGTGGTAGGAGGAAAAAAGAAGTGCATCATCATCACTCACAAAAAATGCCGGTATACAAACTCGTGGCTTATCTGTGACTCAACGAATTCCAGTGTAAAAATCATTACTGCTCCTTGTGGCTTTTGTTCCCAATGCAATCGCGCAAGCCAAATAAAAGCCGGCTTACAAGAGAGAATCTAGTCATTTTTTTAGGAAAAATAGAAACGTTCATTTTTATATCCTTAATATCACGTTGGTGGATTCTTTCCACGAAAGCAAAGAGTCATCACACTCAAACCAGTAGTAGCACATGATGAGAGAGACCACTAACTCTTTATAAAGTTTTTGCTCTTGTTGTAACGTCACCAATGAGTTGCATCACTCTTCTATTATGGATAGTTAGGCATATACATTATGAATGTACATGTGCATAATGAATGGGTTTAGATTGATGAACTGCAATGAGTCTTTGTACTTTGTGAGAGTACACGGAGAGAGAAATAAAGTAGTAGCGTGTGTATAGTTTTTGGTGGAAAAGCCCTTCTTACTCACACTCCGGACGACAAAGAAAATTCAAGAAAATTACATGCTTTGCTTGCATCCAATCCACTATAAACTAGTGGCGAGTTTTGTTTTCTTTCTTTATTCTTGTTCTCTTCACTTTGTTGTTCCAGAATGGTCGTAATAGTATCATTCATTTATGATTGTGAGTGTGTGTGTGATTGTTATTACGATGATGATTGTTATTATTACAAGAGCTGTGAGCAAAACTTTGTAGATTTGTTGTTTTGTCGAAGAAAATACCTAAAAAAGAAAAGGCGATGACCGACAATGCTGTTGTGTACGGCTACCGGCGAAACGTAAGTACAAAATTGTATTTAATTTTTTTGGAAGGTGAAGTCCACAGATGGATGGGAAATGTGCATTGCATATTTATGCACAGTTTAAAAACTGGACTTTTTGTTGTGTATAACAGGTAGAAGAGAGAGAAGGTATGCGAGCAATGTATGGAATGGAAATTAAATAAAGTTTTTGACAGGAAATGCGTCAGAGTCATATAGAATGAAAAAAGTTTGCTGGCACGAGTATGCATATACATAGCTACTCTAGAGAGCTTGGGTGAACTATCGTGGAGAAAAAAATGAGAACTAGTGAAAAATTAAGTATTACGGCAGTTTTATTATTGCACACTACTGCTGCGCATATTACATTTACATGTATAGCGTGATAATGATGATCAATGTTGACCTATGCCACACATTACATATTGTAAACTTGCCTACCGTACTACGTAAAGTAAAATTCAAAAGAGCACACTGGCTTTTTGTTGGTGGGACTTGAAAACATTTCATTATTATGAGATAAATAAACTTATTATCAGCATGCAAGAAATGTGTTGCGGATTTTTAATATTATGCTTGTTTTTTTTTCTTTCTTATTTATTTGGACTTTGATATTATATACCTAACTATAATCAAATTACCTATTTACTGTATTATTATTCCGACAATTGAGTTAAGCCGTGTGTTGAGTTTGAGTGTGTGAGACTGACTGCTAGTTGAACTTTAGGATTTCATACAGTCAGTGATGGTGTTGAGGTGCCGGCTCATTTTTGCGGCTACTGAACTGACCAGGAGAAATAATATATGCCAATCCACTTCTTTTTTCTGACGATGATGATGGCTCTATAATTATACCTAAATATTAGAACGGAATTATAGTTACCTACCCCGCATATGTAATAATGTTGAAGCAAGATAATAGTATGCATGTTTTATAATACATAGAAAGAAAGAATGGTTTTGCGGACGATGATGCCAGTAAGTCTGGCAAAAAAATTTTCCCGACAAGTGCACGACCCCGTCCAATAATAAGTTTTTTAAGCAATTCAATGCTCTAGATCAGATCATCGTGTAGCGTTTTGTTGTTACCTTTTGTAGTTATTAACGAGCCAATATACATACATCAAAAAAATATCAAATTATTATGATACATCTTTTCTGCTCTTTTATTTATTGCACAGAAAAAGATGGTGCAAAAACCTTTTTATCTTTTTATGTATATGGCCATTTTCAATTGAGGGAAAAGCCAATGAGGAAAAATAGAAAAGTGGTGGTGGTAGCAGTATATATAGTGGCGTGGCTAAAAGACCGGCTTTTTCACTTTTGACTTTTTACATGACTTGTTATAAACGAATAAAAATTGCAACCTTGTTCATACCAAGTAGGCACCTACACTCTGTATAGACGTACCTACATTTTCTCATTGTGTGGTTCTTCATAGTTTTTTTTAATATTCTCGATCTCTATCTCAATTATAGGTTTTGGATCCGTTTTGTTGTAGCAGATTCATTATTACCATTTTTACACATGATGGGCATGCATACATACTTCAGAAAGAAAAAAAAGTATTCCTCTCTCTGGTTTGCTTATTTCTTACCATTGCACTGGTTAGTGCTCGTTCCTTTTTTCATTTGCCCTGGTCTCAGGCTTGCTAATTTTCTCTGAGAGTTTGATGGTCTTTTCGCGTTTTTTTTTTCGTTATTATTACTCCTATCCGCACTTCAGCTTGTACGGATTGTGTCAGCAGACAGCTCTTTCAAGAGAGATGATATGAGAGATGAGCAAAAGATTATGTAAAACTAAATGCAGCAAGCACTCCATAATCATTGCACACTCAATATAATCGTTATCATGCATATCATCAGCATAACCAGGCTTAGGAGTATGGCTTTTTTAAATGCAAAAATGATAAAAAAAACCGTCTGGTCTTTACAATAATCTATTATGTATTTTCCAAACAAACGGTAATAATGGTAATTGAATAACAATGATAATACTCCTATGCGCGCTGGATTGTTATCATTATAATTTTTCCATATGGGCTGACTTTTACCACTCACCACCATTATCAACGAGGCATGTATTTGGTGGCGATGATGCTGATGACCTTAACGAACTTTACGTGTAAACTTCCTATTCTGATAAATTTTCGCAAAAAAAAAGTTTGCACAACAAGCAGACGCAGTATAGTGTCATATATGCCATGCCATGTGACACGAAAACCTTGCCGTCTGCTTTTTTTGCAAAATGGGTTTTCTCTCTCATTTTTTTGCAAATCAAAGATAAAATATGAGATTACATTTTTTTCCCGACGATGCTGATACAAACTTATTATGTAAACGTTACATCGCACCCGATCGAGATAATCCGTCATATTAAATGAACAGCGAGAGAGAGAGAATCCGTGTAAAACGTAGTAGCAGCGGGGCAGGGCAGAGTACGTGACATACAAAAAAAAGCTGGGGTGCTGTTGTTGATTGATGGTACAGGCGTTAAACGATCTTTCTCTTCATTTGATCCTCATGATCGGTTAAATAAGTGAAAATTATGGAGGTCATCATCTGCTTGCCGGCTGATCCATACATAATACTCATTCACGTAATAGACTGTGGTGGTAAATGTAAGAAGGGAAAACTGGATAATCTGATGCAAAAAAATGTGGTGGCGATGATGATGATGACGCGATGTCCCATATTTTTCTGCAGACGTATGCAGATTTGTGCGGTGGTGGTAAATAAACACCGCTGGTGTTGTTGTTATTATTATTTTGTGGGTGTTTATATGGCTAAACGTCAAGTTAAACGAAATTGTTTATTTGGGTTGTTCTATCTATTAAAAAATGATTCCCTCTCTCTCTCTCTCTCTTAATGTATGCAAATTTTGGATAGACGACCGAGCGACCTGCGCATCACTTTTTTTTGCACAATAGTTTTATATAGCATGTCGCGTCGTAGGTATGTACTGACCTGCATTTTTATATTGGATCGCGTCATCAACAAAATATTACGCCAATTATCGTGGTTATTACGGTAAAGGAGCGCAGTCATGACCAGTCTCACAAAAATTATTTTTTGGTAAACTGAGTATGAGTCGAAACCTGAAATGCACCTGAAAATATATAGATTGAAAACTGCGAGCAGATAATTAATTCATTTTTTTCAATATTGACATTGGTAGGCGTTTTTATGTATAGAGAATCTGCACCAGAAAATCCACCATATCCTGTAATAAATCATGGAGATACTTTAATGCACATTTTAATTAAATTGCCGTCATTACCTCCGAATTTTGTTTAAAAGGCGATCATCGGTTGTTGGTGCATTTTTGATAATATCATCAATGAGTTCAGCGAACTTCATCTATGCAAAAATGAAATGCAGTTGTTGCTATTATAATCTCAGTCACAACAACACCATTTAACACAAGATTACCTTTTTATTTGGGAAGGTGCCTCTCTCTCTACTTTTAGCTATTGACCAATGTTTTACATGCAAGTATGTACCTACTTTGAAATGAACTGTACATTTAAATAAGTAAACGATTAAAGTATGTAAATGGCTTTTTATAAAGTCTTCTTGTTGGTAGGTACATACCCACTATAAGAACGAGGCTTGCTTTTTTCAGCAGTTGATATTATTCCCAATACCCATTACCACTTTATTCTCGCCATTTCAAATTTCATTATTATTTTCACTCGGTTGGGGAGGGAGATGTACAGCTTGGGTTGGTTTGTATGTGTGTGCAACAAAAATAATAATATAATCGAATTAATAACAGCAATTATGTTTGCCATTGTGTTCACTGTACTACACCACCGCTCTCAGCTCTGTAGATAGAGCTTCTGGCTCTCTCTCAGTTTTGTAGCGGTTCTGTGGCCATTATTGTTGTATAACGACTTGTCAGGTGAGCACATCATTAAATGAGTCCAGTATCATATATACTTTACACAGATGCTGCCAATAAATACATACGTGCTTGCATGCCTACCTGTTCACCTATGCACATTATATTCTTATGACTTTGTATTCTGTCCGACAGGTTTTTTTCTTTTATATTAAAAAATACAATGCAAAAAAAGAACTACAGTCATCTTTCACAAACACAGAAAGAATCTCAATTTTAATTGAAATAATTGAAATTCTACCTTTTTACTTACTGACTTTATTATAAAAATGTTGACCGCGTAAATAAAATGGACTCGGAAAGAGAGATAGAGAGAGAGAGAATTTTTTAAATATTCTCTCTGTCTGATTACCTGTGTGAGTGTGTGTCTCGCTTGAACTTATTGCCATCATTAAGCACGACCACTCACTACCACTTTAGCAATAATAACGAGAAACGTTATACATGTAGTTCCATAAGTGCATTTTCTTCTAAGGCGTCATCTTTTTATTGTTTCTCTCTCTCTCTGAGCTGCTGTTATTCTGCTTTTAAACGGCATAATGTATAGTATGCGCTCTATAGGGCCAGTAATGGGACAATGAAGAAGGAGAGAAGACGCGCGCTGTAAAATGAATCTAATAACAAATTGTAAATTGCAATTGTGCACAGCATGAAATGATTTATTGCTCATTTGAAGTCCACCTTTCCTTTTGATTTTGTAGTGATGTGAATGGGAATTTTTTAAAGTGTTTGTTGGCATACACCACACTTTTTGAATTTTTACACAATGTTGATAGGGATATGTCGGTCGTTGGGTATAATATATACGCACAACCAGATTAGAAGAAGATGCTAACTATCAACCTGTCTTTTTACTTAAAAATATATTATGATGATAAGAAATGAGATTTCGTCATCATCATAGCCATCACCATCAAATTTGTTTTTTGCTAAAGTCTACGCTAAATTGCTATTATATGACTTTTGCTAATAATTAGCACACACCATTCGAATGCGCCATAATATAGCATTAGCTTTTCTCAAAGCGGGCCCCACAAATCAACCAAACCACGTAAAAAATATGGGTACGGCCTTCTAAATGACAATTTGAAAATTACCAACGAGCGTATAACACTCGACAGTGAAATTATGACTTATTTACTTTAATTTTCTTTTGAAACAAAAAAAACGGTGGTGGTGGTGATGGTAATTTTCAAAGTATGAGAAGTAGGAAAAAGGTGAGAGCTCTCACTGTGCGAGATGTCGAATGGCAGCAAAAGAAGGAGGAGGAGGTTTCCCTAATTTTTTCAGCCAATTTTCTCCTCCACCGCGAACCAACTCATTTTATTGTTGCTGTTGATTTTTGATTGTTGTTGTTGCTGTTGCTGCTGTGCTTAAATAATTTTTCAGCATACACACAGCAAGACAGGAAGTTTATTTACCTACCGAGATGATTACCTTCATCACAGCAACATCAGTCCGTCAGCCCCTGCAATTATTATTAAGTCAAGCCAAAAGGAAAAAAAGTTTTGATGAAAATTTTCAGAAAAAAAGCCACCAAAATATCTGAAATCTTGTCAGGAATTATTGCAAAACAGTAACTTTTTTTGTGTATATGCAATTGTTGTTACGCTGCCGTTTTGCTTCCTTTAATCTGTCACTTTTCTGAAAAATCAAAATGCGTGTGAGTGGACTGTGTGTGTGTGGACATGTTGATGTTGATGACTATGATGATTATGTTTTTGTTGATGTTATAATATCATTTGATTTGTTTTTTGATAAGCACACATTCATATACAGCAGCAATAAATGCACATCAGCAGCAACATCAACAACAACAAGTTAAACACGAGCAATTTTTGAGAATACAAAGCATTTTACAAGATGATAGTTTGATAGTGATAGGATAATGCACTGCTGCGTTGCTGCTGTTGTGTGTAATGTGTTAAAAAAAGATAGACACTGAAGCTGATAGACAGGTAAAAATACAACAGGCAAAACCGTTGCAAACGTGCGGTTTACTCATTTTGTGCAATTTTAACTGCTCCTGCGAGCTCAACTCACACAAAAGCAGATGGATAACATGTAGGTACTGCAGGGTAGGGTAGAAAAGAGATAATACGCAATAATAAAATATACCTAAACGCTCAGGAGAGCAATGATACAGTCTTTTTATCATGATGATGATCATGTACGCATTTTCTTTTTTTTCTTTCTTCCTCTTCTTCTTGTGGTTTGACTTGGTTATTTTTTCTCTCTGGTCGTGGAAAAATGGTATGATTATGATTACTCAACTGTACATTTAAAACTCTCTCACAAATCTCATATACCTATATACAATA
>JAHZMV010003227.1:0-10868 GCA_027743765.1 Coecobrya sp. COE2 | reverse complement strand
TTTTTTCCCATTAAACGTTTAACGCAGGAACGAAAAATTAGCTTTTTTAATTAAGCATGACCATCGATATAAGGTATGAAAACGGTTATGTAAACCAACCATTTTTTAAAATTTTGCTGTTATTGATTCGGTAATGTAAGTGGAGAAAATAATATTACCCAGAGTAGTTTAGAGGACACAAAAACAGAACAAATTCGAGTTATTGGTTCTATTTTTATACCCACATATTGAGAGTTGATAATCGAACCATGGAAAATTTTCAATTGCATAATAGACTCAGCGAATTAGAATTAATTTTCCAAGTTATTGTAGTATAACACATCCAGGGTTATCAACAATTACATACTCAAGGAGATTTGCAGAATTAAGCCTAATGCTTTGTTGTAAGGATAAAAATAAATATTTTTCGCAAGGAAAAGCCACTTTATATTATGGACGGATTACGGCATAAACTTTAAAAACTAAAACCCTAACATAAGTTTTAAGGTATTTAAAAAATGGGATTCTCATATGCCAAGAGTTCAATTTAACCATTAGTATATAAAAATTATGAAAAGTCATGCATCAAATTCATTTCGCTGTTTAGTTTTCAAGGTATTGGCTTAAATTTATTCTATATTTGCTATGTAAGTGCCCTCGATTTCTACACGCTTTTCTCACGTTTCCTCAAAACTAGATATGCATCCGTAATATAATAATATAATCAAATTGTCGACTGAATTACAAAGGTTAGTGTATTACGTTTTCAGGCAGAATTTTTATACCATCGTCATAATGAAATAATGCAACTTGTCTGAAATTTTCTATCTCAATCCAAGTAAGGAACTTCAAAACCTTTAGTAGTGTCGAGTGAATATACATATTTTTCTCACTATAACTAAACTGCATATTCGGGAAGGAAAACAAAAGATAAAGATGGCAACCACCCTCATGCTTAAAGCATTCGAGTTCAGCCAATCTCTCTACAAATATATATTGTACCCTTATGTGTGCCATATGGACGTTCAGAATATAAAGTGGGTTGCCGTAATACAAACCCGAAGGCTGCTCCCATTTTACACATCTTTCCTAATGTTCACAGTTCAACTAATAATATGTATTTATCTAATCATCAGGTTCATATTCAATCACCAATATTTGTCGGTTCAGCTGCTGTTAGTAAATGCAGCTCTTCTGGTTTTCATTCCACTGTGTGTTGCGTTGAATAGTATTTTAGCAACTTTTAAACGAGATATAGCCACAACAATTTCCCATTTGTTGGAATTCGACCGGGAACTTAGTGGGATCCAAGTGTACTCTAAAATGCGGAGTGAAGCTAGATTTGGCTATGGTTATTTGCTTAAAAGAGGTAACAACAAAAACAATTTTCTCTAGGTCCCCAGTTAAATTTCTTGTTTTATTTTTCAGAGCTCCAAAAAATATTGGGTGAACGAGACGGAAAACCTGATAAAATGGGTATTCTGATGTTCGGCCTTGCAATAATATCCTTTCTGATTGCCACCCTAAGCCCACCTCTTCTAATTTTTGCTAGACTTGACCCTGCTTACCATATTTTGTATGAGCGTAACCAACACCAAAAATTGAATTACGCAGTGACAATTTTTCGATTGATGTTTTTTCAGTGGTATCTCCTCGAGACGTATCGTAGTTTAACTGTAGTATTGCTAATGTTAATGATGGTTCTGAAGATTTATATTGACTCGATAATCCGCATTAAAAGAATGAGTGCAGGAATTTTGTCGTAGACGGAAAACCTGATAAAATGGGTATTCTGATGTTCGGCCTTGCAATAATATCCTTCCTGATTGCCACCCTAAGCCCGCCTCTTCTAATTTTTGCTGGACTTGACCCTGCTTACCACATTTTGTATGAGCTTAACCAACACCAAAGATTGAATTACGCAGTGACAATTTTTCGATTGATGTTTTTTCAATGGTACCTACTCGAAACGTATCGTAGTTTAACTGTAGTATTGCTAATGTTAATGATGGTTCTGAAGATTTATATTGACTCGATAATCCGCATTAAAAGAATGAGTGCAGGAATTTTGTCGTTATCAAGGTATGTTGAGCTCCAGTGTATTTCACAAATTGGACAGCACTGGATTCGCTATTTTGGAGGAACTTTAATATTTCTCGGATTTGTTACTGTAGTTGTAATTAACATCACTGTCATTAAAGGAATCCATGTTTTCCCTGTAATAATTTATAGTTTGTGGGTAGCGGGTTTGTTTATTTTGTTGCTGGTGATTTATACAACTCTTCCTTTGGCGTCAGCCTGCCACGAAATGAGTACAAATATTGTAAAATATTTCTGGGCCAGATGCAGAGATCTAAGTAATGATCCCAGGCTTACAGGTCAGTTAAGCCCTGAGTTAAAGTTCAAAGTATGGAAACATTCTGTTCGAGCGCAGAGACCGATATGTTTCTGCTATGGGGTTGCGGTTATTGACAATGATACAAAGGTGAACTTTTTCTGGGAGAATTTACAGTACACTACCAGCATAGTTCTACTAATGCAGTAACTCAATTTCAAATGCTGACCTCACACAAAAAAGCTTATTATTTTTATCGTCATACAACATAAGCAAGTTTATTTATTAATAGTTAATCATTAATTCCTCGGTAACTCAGTAATTAATTAATTATCAAAGCCAACCAAAACTTTTTTGAATCTCTTACAAATTGTTTACTCGGTTGTCCATTACTCTGCTAGGTAAGGTGGGTCAATAACGAATGGGTAAATGTCGGCTTAGTTGCTCTGGTCAGAATCACAGCCCATGTTAAACGGATAGTGTGTCGAAACCATTTTGAAAGTAACCAGAAACTGTTATTTTCATTACCAGGTAAGATACACAATGTATTTACTAATTGTTAATACTCCGTTACTTTTGATATTTCTTTTTCGCTTTCAAAATAATTTTTGAATTTTACATTTCAGTCCGAGTCAACCTAGTATATTCCTTACAATGCTACAGCGAATAGAATATGGGAAAAATCTTTTTGTATTATGACTAACTTTATCAATTGATAGTTTTGGAAAAAATGTATCTAATTTGTAGCTCATTTTTTCAGCAGTAGATTATGATAATTGTATTTTACATTTTGCTCCAGCTGGAAAAGTATAACTGCCCATGTCCGACAAAACGGACGCACAGACACACTGGCACCGACACTGGCACACGCGTAAATTTTATCTCTTCGTTTGAACCTGTTTTGCGAAACGAATGTTCATTTTATCAACATTACTTCCGAATAGTCATGCCCAACATTTGGAGGCATAGATGGTGGGGAATACCTATTTCTTTCACCTCAATTTTTGATCGTCATCAATGCGTAGTATTACGAATAAAAACAACTTCGGCCTTTAGTTCTCCAACTGACTTGAATCCAATTATCTTACTTTATGTAAATACACTTTTAAATTAATCAACTTCTTGTACGAGATCTCTAATAAACGGACCAAAATTTTTCCCGTTAGAAGCCGTTTCATCGCCATATAAATACAACGAAATAGCCAAACAATTGCGGTGAAAATTATATCTATACATTTGTCCAAAATATATTTCCCTTTGACGAGAATATCAATGAAATCTTGTTCCATTATGAACAAAAATATGCTTAGTGAGTGCAATGAGTAGATTATCAATAATATTCCCAAAATACTAGCGAGCCCGATTTGATCACCAAAACGTACATGTTTAGAGTCAGGATCTTCCACAGGTAACTTGCTTATGTATAAATACGCTCTATTGGACCAAAATGTCCATTGTTTAGGTAATCCACTTTCCGAAATTCGAGAGATGGTTTGCGTCAGCCAGTATCTGTTGACAGTATAAATTTGAGCAAGTCTCATATTCCCTTCTAAATTCTCGGGCAACACAAAACATTGTATAGAGTTTTCACTTGTTACCCTCCTAATTTTGCTCTGTATAAATATTAAGGTTTCGTATGAATCGTCCAAACTTGATTTTGATGCATATTTGGCAGATACAAATTGTTGATACTTTGAATTCGCTATAACTTCGTCGTCTTTTTGAAAACCGTCATATAGAAAATTTAATAAATGTTTCGACCGAAAAACTTCATAGTATTGTTGAGATGGCGATAGGTCATATCTTTTAACAAGAATTTTGTATCCACCGTTGAACAATTCTCTCAGCGACTGAAATGGCGTTGGTTTAACAAAAATAGTGATTGTGCTAACTATTCCATTTGAATAGAAATTGCAAAGAAAGAATCCCAAAACTTGCAACAGAATTGCAAACGTTAACATGGTACCAACGGGTGGATCCATTGTGCCTAACATCATTCCTAACACATCCAACAAATTTTTAAAGTCAGTTTTAAGACTGGATACTGTATTCATTTTTTTAACCAACACAGCAGCTGTAATTGTAGCACCTATTGCTGCCCACGTTTTTGTATAAAAGCATTCCATCCAAACAGAAACGTCAACAAATGCTTCTGAGGATATTCTAGCCATATCTTTACAATATATCAAAACGTGTTTGTGGTATTCGTAGAAACTAAATCCAGTGTATTTGGCGTTATGCTCCTCTAAGCCTAATGCAGTGTAATTCACATAAGCGTTAGAAATAATAAGGTATTGACCTCTCAGATCCGTATGAACCCAGTTACTCAGGTTTCTTTTATCAAGAACGTTAATTGAAATGTTGTTAAATCTGGACAGAAAGATAGTAACCATTTGTTCTTTGTTACAGTAGCAGAACGTTTTGTTTGAAAACGGCCGATTATTGAATAAAATATGATTCACGCAATAATTTTGCAATTGCCCTTCCAAAGGAAGAGGAACTATTCCTTTAATATTCCTTTTATTGGACTGCTTAAAATAGTACCGATGAATTAATAGCGGGCGTAAAAGAAGATTCACAAACGTTTCATTGAAAATTCCCCTTGCTTGGTTTTGTTCGCAATATCCGTTGCACACTACTTCATATGCTATATAGATGACAGGTGAAATATCATTGACTGAGATAGTTATTTTCAATGCTGGTAAATTCATCATCATTACTGAAAATCTATTACCCAATGACGCCCGCCTTCTAAATCTGGCAGCATGCGTCGTATGGAAATATAGCCATGTAGTTGTGGGATGCATTAGCATTTCATATGCTGTGTTGGCCACATCCAACTCGTTACACCTTTCATCACTGCAGGCAAACAGGATTAGATGCCCCGGTTGAGTGAATTTGAACGGAAATAGCCTTCTAATGTTTTTGCCATAGTCTGTAAATATCATTCGGCGAACACTCTGAATAGTGATATATTCGTAGAGCAATGGAAATGAGTGGAAAGTTACTTCGAATTGTTCTGATTTTGAATTTAATGCACTGAATAGACCATCAAGTGCAGTTTCCAGTAATTGTCGATTTTTTACAAATTTGTTACCTGTGGCACTGTTCAAAGTAGCGAAAGCTACAATTATCGGGAAAAATGGATATCTGCATTTCTCTATTTTCATTATTATAAATTTGTATTGGTGACAGAAATATGCAAGAAATATGTTCAGCGAACTGGGAGATTTAACAAAGAAACAAAATTTATCACTGCAGGATACAAAAATTCAAGGGTGTATTTAATAGCTTTTTTGCATAGGCCTTATTTTAATTTTGGTAACTGTTCATTTACGTATTCAATGTTTAAACCAAAGTGCCATTTTTAGAAGACAAACACTTAGGATACAAAGAAATCAAACTAACAAACCTGATAGTAAATTTGCCAGGCTCAAAAAATTTGTTGCTTTCTTTAAACCCTTTCAAAGTTACAAAACGGATCAATTTGTGAGACAGAGAGCAACCAGATTGGTCCGTAAATTATGTACTCTATTAAAATATTTTAATGAAGGTTTCGTATTTCCTAATGATTAAAAGAGTGTTTGACAGATATTACATTTGTTTCTGGTCAATTCTAATAAACCCAGCTACAACGGTTGATCAAATGGACAATAAATTTTTAGAACCTTTCATATACAAGATTTATATTTGAGGGAAGTGTATCTTCAAAAATTCAAGTGGATTCAACACAATCCTGTGCCAATAGTGGTTTAAACGTTTCCTCTATGTGTATTTTATTCACTCTACCTGATTTAAATAAAATTATCTGTTTATTTTCGAAGGAAAGCTTACAGCCTTATATCTTCAACGAAAGCAAACTACCACATTTGTTGGTTCTAACGGTATAACCACGAATAAAAAACTCTTTTCGATCGATAAGCAACTGTCACAACTATTTAATCTGTTCATGTCCATTGGTATCTAAGCCTGGCTGACCTTTAAATTTGCCCTTGTAAACTGAGAATCCAGCTATTCGAACAGCCACACTAGCAATATTGATTTCTCAATCTTTTATGATCATGACAAGTATTAGTAGTAGATGGATTTCTGGCTCAAATTGTAAACTCTCAGCGACCGGAAATGTATACTCTCAATACATGTATATCCTTTCCAATTTTTCGTGTATAAACATCATGGTAATACACTACTTCTCGCACTAAACCAACATGCACAAATATGATGTTATATTTTATGAGGAAAAGAGGAACGGTTTTCCATGTAATTTTATGACTCTAAATTGATGACACAATCTGTAAATGCGGTTGGAAAGAAGAAGGAATAATTGGAATCTAACTTCTTGCACTGAAAACGGAGGTCTCATATTTATATAAAAAACTGTTCAAATTAAATTCTTGTATGTAAAAAAAGGTTTCAAAAAACAAGAGAACTTTGCCGTTGGGTTTAAAGATATTCTGTTTGAATTCGTTTGAATATTGAAGTGTTCGAATTTTAAATATTCATCCTACGTATATTTCTTGCACTCACAAAAACAAACGTTTATCTTGTTTAGTTCAAAGAATATTGTAAGAAAGCTTACAGCCAAGTATGTTCTTCTTGTTGTAAACCAGTGAGCTCTGAAGGATTTACCCCATAACTTTTGATCGATGAACAACTTCCGCTGCTTATCGCTCGAAAGGACGATGCGACGTAGCAGACCGTTGTATGTGGTAGCATTATGCTATATTGTAGATACAAAAGCGTTTCCACGTCGTACTTAACCTACATGAAGTGAAGTTGGTATACATGAGCATATTAAATATACATTATGTGCATGCCAATTGATATCTGTGAGTGGCTCACGTTTAAATTTACCCTTCAAAACTTCCAAGTTAGCTTCTGGAACAACCGTCAACTATTGAGTTTTCAATCTCGTGTGCTCACGGCAAATACTCGTACTACATATATCTCCTCATCAACCGGAAAGAAATAATCTCCCATAGTCAGTACATAAGTCGATTTTATGCTTAATTGTATGTGAGTATCATGATATGCATTATTATGCTCAGCACTACAATGTTATTTAGTACTGTTATTATGTGATATTTTATCAGGATAGGAAAAATCTTTTATCATTTCGTTCCAAGATTTTTAACTGATGATTCAAATTGTTAGTCAGGTTGGAAGAAAACACAAGTAGTAGCATCAGATCTTAATTCAGTATACATAACTTGAAATACAATTTAGACCATTGGTAAATCGGATTTAATTTTTTGTTCGAATTTATTCTCTTGTCGGAATAATACTCGAGAATTTTTCAATAACTGGAAATATTCTTAGTCGTATATCTGTGTGTATGTATTCCCTTACTCTTACTCGTAAGGTGAAGTATTCCTTTGGAATATATTAAACCTGAATGTACTATCCGACTGTAGTCTCGTAACATTTTTAGTCGATAGAAACTGTGTGCAACATATTGACACAAATATTAGTGTATTGGACGATACTTTTGGCAAGCTTTTGTTATTGAAGAAATGAGTTTTTATTGATCTATCGAATGAGAATACATGAGACAATTCAAAATCCAATTAGGCTTTATAACATCATGTACTCCTGTGAGCGTTTTTAGTTTCGGTATAAATCTAATAAATATGCCTTCATTTTTGCTGTCTACGTGTCATTCTGTCTGTCAGCAGTTTTTTCTGTAAAGAATTTGATTTTGGCAACAACGGCTTTGGAATATTTTGCTTTTCAAGGATGTGAGATTTTAGAAACAAGAGTGATCTTATTCCAAGTTTTTTAAAAGAATTGAGATATTAAGAATATGAGAATTTTGTGAATTTGGCAAATACGAAAATGTACAGAAAAACGTTTTTGGATTAACTCAAACTTCTGTGAGTAAGGTAAAGTTGGTTACCCGGAGGATGTCTGATTTAGTGTCGGGTGATCAACACTGGTAGTCCAGAGTGGAAATTGTGGCCCGTAGTCCATTGGAGATCCAGATAATTAACAACACGTTGTACGATTACGGTCTCATAAACAAAGATAAACAACTTTAATGCCGGCAAATTTGTAAATATTAGTCCCATTTTTGCCCAGTCGGGAAATAGTCTTAGCCATGCAGCTTCGTTTATCGTACGAATATATAGCAAAGTACTTGTGGGATGCAATAAATGTTCATATGTTGTTTTTATGACGTCTAATTCGTCACAATGTGTGTTATTGCATTCGAACAAAACAAGATGGACAGGTTGAGTGAACTTGAATGGAAAGTTCCGTCCGATAATTGTGCCATAGTGTTTAAATGTCATTTGACGAATCCTACCAGAAGCGAAATATTTGTTGCCCAGTGCAAACGAATGGAAGGTTAGTTCAAATTGTTCTGCTTTAGAATTTAATGCACTGACGAGGGGATCAATTGCAGTTTGCAGTAGTTGCTTCCGTTCAAATATGTGACTTGCAGTAGTATTGAAGGCTGTGAAAGCAATGATAAGGCACCATGGGGAATACTTAGGATTTGCTTTCATTATTTAATAAATTTATATTCACAAAAAACTCTGGCATAAATTGTAAACAAAATTGTGACAATAATAGCTTGCTTACGTCGAAGTTTGCTTATTTTGCTTTTAAATCTCTAGTCAATGCACTTATTCAAAGTATAGAGAAACGAGGGGTGTTGAAGTCAATAAAAGTTGTGATCGAAAGATAAGTCGTTAAACCTAGTACTATATTTTGCTTGTAGATCAAACGTTCAATATATTCGCTAAACTGCATATTCTATATAAAAGTCGATATGGAAAAAAAGGTCTTATTTTCCAATAACTAAAAGTATAAGTGAGTGGTCATTACAACAGTGGACCAAATATATTTAATAATAAATTTTTTAACACATTTACAAAATTCAAGCTTGCGTTGAGTTTGTCCTACACATTTCAGGTTGACCAAACAGTCCCTCGGGATTTGTATATCGTACGTGTACTTCTTTTAATCACATGAAAAACAGCTTATCTGGTTTACTTCAAACACAATAATAAGAAACTTGCTGCAAAATTATTTCTACCAGTGGTAAACGACTAAGCTCTGAAAGTTTTATCCCACTAAAACACCTTTCAATCGATAAATAACCACCTTCCGCCACTTCTGCGACATAGCCAACATTTGTGCATGGTAGCATTTTGTGATACTTTTGTCGTACAAAAACTTACATCAAGTGAAGTTGCTATACGCGAAAATATTTACGATTCCTTCTGTTTATTCCTATTGTTATCTGCTCGTGGCTCACTTCTAAATTACCGTTTGAAAACTTCTAAGCCGCAGAACAAAGACGTTGCTTTCTATTGATATTTAAAGCTCCTATATTGATGCCGTATAATGGTAATATTTACAAATATACCTTCGTCAAGTGCATGCCTACTCAATACATATTTGTCTTTTCTACTTCGTAGAGAAAAATATCGTGGGAGTCCATTTAATCACTTTATATAGAACTACGCTATAGTTCACAAGGAAAAAATGATTTGACATATAATTCTGGGAATCTTAATTAGTTTTTCAATTTGGTATTCAAGTTGTATAGAAACGCATATATAATGGCAACCCATCTTCATGCATATAAAAACGACTTCTCTATTTTATAAAGTTACTGTAAATTTGAATTTTTATTCCCACATTAATTATCCGGAACAGAGAAGTAATTTTGTGATGTGTTTGGCTCGTATGTGCTTGCTGATCGTATCTTTTTAACATTGGTAGTAGATAGAAAACTTTTGGAAAGCAACCGCCATGTAGACAGGCGTACTAATCCGGCGGGCTATAGATAAGCTGCATATATCTAAGAATGGACGTTTACGATACGTTGAATACGCATACATGAAACGTTGAGAATCCAATTAGGTTTCACAACGTCAACTACCATTAAAGTTTCTGCACAAATCCAACTGTAAATATTTTTCAATTCGTGGGTATTATATGTGGATTTTATTATAAGTACGAAGATGGATGCATCTTTAATAAAACTTTAATTTGACAAGAAACCAAAACAGTTTAAAATGAAGATTAGTAGTAAGTTTTATGCCTGTTATGAAATTGAGGGCATCAAAGTATTCAAATCTTATCGATAAACAACATACCTAGCTAAAACTTCGATTTTTTGAAAGTTCAAACTATACTTCCAAGCTGGCTAATAATAAGTTACTAATTTTAATGCATTTTGCTTTGAAAATGACATTCTGCCTATCTTGCTCCATTACGAAAATGATCAGACTAAGTGAGTGTAATATGCAACCTACAATTAATATTCCCAAAACACTCCGGAGTCCAATTGGGTCCCCTTGACTTATACGTTGTTGAGAATCCGGATCTTCTGTTGGTAATTTATATGTATAACTATACGCTCTCATTGACCAAAACGTCCACTGGTCAGGTATCCCACTTTCCTGAATTCGAGACAGGGTTTATATCAACCAGTATCTGTTGACAGTATAAATTTCAACAAGTCTCGTGAACTCTTCTAAATTCTCGGGTAACACAAAACATTGTGCCTTGCTTTCACCAGTTAGATTTCTAATTTGTTCCT
>JAHZMV010003226.1:0-12697 GCA_027743765.1 Coecobrya sp. COE2 | reverse complement strand
AAAACTCGTATTTATGTTCTGTACTTTAACAGGGACCTGTTATAAAGAAACGCGCTAGGTTGACCAGGTCCGAGTCCTCCCCAAATCTTCAATCTTTCAATTTTGAAGCAAAGAATGAAACAGGAGCGTCATTAAGAAGCCAATCTCTATCCAATAAACTGAAAAAGATTCTGAAATATCGCAGAGCAAAAAGGCAGAGTAAACTTGCTCCTACTCGTTGTAAAATGATGTCGCTGGAACAGTGCGAGACACAGAAAGTAGAGCTAACTGGGAAGGCCAAGGACATGATATTCCGGCAGTGTTTGGACGCCACAGAAGATGAAAAATTAAAGCGGGCCAGGTTGCTGGAGGTATGCAGTTATTCGTGAATAAAATTATTAATTCACTTTCAACAATCATTCCTGAGCTATTTAGTAAATGTGCATTATATATTGTATTTTTACAGTATAAGAGCAAATTTGAAGAGTCATTTGTGGAAAATGATGGGGACACGGTGCTGGAACAAATCCAAGAATCAATTCGGTTGAAGAAGTTAAAGCGAAGACAAGAACGTAAGGAGACGCTGGAAAGAGGTGTGAAAAGGCTCACTCGAGTCTGCAAATGTTGCTCCGTGTGGAGAAAGTAGTAAAAGAGCAGAAATAACTTTCATAATTATAAAAAATCTCTTCCTTCATTCAGAGCTTCCAGTAATTACGTTAGTTAGAGTATATACCGAGTCGTCTTGTATCTCATTTGCTGTCACTTGTTTAATGATTAATGAAATCATAAAAAAATGTGAGAGCAGGTTTTAATGTTAGTTTTCCTTTAAGAAATATTATCCTATTGCCTAGTGGTGGTATGTTATCTTATAATATGATATTTTATCAACGTACTGAAAAAATTGGTCTAGAATGATTTTGCATTGTTTTGTTCCAATGTAAGATAGAACACTCGATAATAGCAGTTAGTTCAATGAAATTTAAAAAAGTTTGGTTAGCGGTTTGTTAAGTTATTGGGTGCTAATAGCTTATAACTACGTGTGAACTAGGAAATTGTCTTGTGAATGATTGTGTCTTTAAAAGTATAAATAGGTACAGATTCAAAAATTATTGAAAATTGTGAAACAAGGTAAAAATGTAAATGTTTTCCTTAAAGTAAAATGTAAGTTTTGCTTCTGGTAATACTAAGGGAATGAAAAATATACACTAATTCTAATGCTGGAGTAATCATTAGTCCAAAATGTGAGCAAGTTAGGTATATAATTTCATGTATGTTAGAAAGGAGAATCATAATAAATATCGTATAGTTTCCTTGTTGTAATTTCTTAACGTATATTACTTATTCTTTTCATTTAAGAAAACATTGCATCCTACTACAAGCATGATAAAATATATGTAACATACCTCTGTACACCATGACATTTAAAGATATTCTGGTACCTGCGTAATTTATCTTGGGTATTATTCAAGTACACATCAGGATTTCAACAAACCGTTTCTGGGTTGAGCAGATCTCATTGTCTCCTTTTTATCTGGCATTCATTTCTTTCATTAATTTCCTAATTCCTTTACATTCATTCATAAACACTTTTGTGCTCTGTTTACTGTTGCTGTCAGTAAATCAATTTACGGTTGAGACTCTCAATAATCTCAATAAACATTTTAAACCAGGGGAGATTTTTTTCGTAGGTGCTTTTGCAAAGCATTATTTTTTTTAAATTTGGAAGCAATGACATACTTTTGTTGTATCGAAAATTATTTAGTTATATCTTATGCATATATGACTACCCCGGTAAGGTTAAAGTTGGCAGTGTGTTTCATTTATCCATTCGTCCTACTACTAAACAGTTAAAACAATAGGTCAATCATAATAAGCGACAATAATTTTTATTATTAAAATTATGTTTTAGACTTGGTTATTCATTGCTGGAATCCAATCCAGTATTGTACTCTTGTATCATATAATGTGTGTATTTACAATAAGTCTCAATTATTTGCTTTTATTCCCTTTTCAGTTTTGCATGCATTCAAGTGATTACAGAGATGTTTGTTGCATAGAGAAATACATATTATGTTTTAGTAATTGTGAGTATTGTGCAATTGTAAATTTTCTTAAGTTAACTTGTTAGAGTTACTGACTTAACTTTAATAACAGTTTTGTTTTACTTTTTAAAAGAAGAATGTCGTGAAGTAGGTATGCATTTTTAGGTGTGAAGTAGAAGTTTATACATACCTATGTGCATGTATAATGTAGACTCTCTCGCTCGTCTCTGTGCTGCAGCACAGGAACGAGCAAAAGCTCATCTCCCGTGGTCCTCTTGTTCTTTTCTCGCATGCTGCTACTGTGCTTACATTCCTTCACGTTTATAAGGCCATCACCCACACGACACGTGGACATCGAAAACTACATCATTCCCGATTTTCTCTTTGATTTTATAACCACTCATTAGCTATATTCATCATCAGCTTGGATACAGTCCTTTCCACATAGACTTCACTTTTAATAGTAAAAAAAAGAATGAATGAATCTTTTGTTGATCATTTTCTATCTTTCAATTTGACCAAGGTCATAGAAAAGTGGTTAGCTGAGGCTGAGAGGCGATTGTTAGCTGAAAGTTGTATGGCAACAATAAAAAGTGAGAAATCGTGTCTCCTCTCCGTCTGCACACACTTGAATTAACATTGCTTTTTATTATTCCTATTCAAGAATGAGGTGACAATTCAATGTGGTTTTGACGAATTTATAAATGTGATGTATTTTAAGGTGTCGTTGGAACATCTCCATCTGAAAAATAAGTACGTGTCACGTTGTTTTTCAAGCCCATTTTAATGCTTTGCCAATAAATAGAACAATACAGGCATGAAGCATGCCGCAACCCTCTCGTTTCTCGTATGCATATAACATTAAACAGTGGGATTTGAGTTTATTTTCAAATTTACAGACTACCTGTTGTGGATGAAAGGGAAAGGGATTCGTGGAAGATAATATGTCCATTTTCCCTTTATACTCCTCTGAATACAATAATATGCTTTGGAACATTGTTCACGGACAAGATTTTCATGCACACAGTTTTTCACCGTGTGTGGTTCAATAACTAGCTTACTTTATAAATATTCATAACATATAGACTTGCAAAATATTCTTTCCGTAGGTGACTGACTGTCTGCTGCTGCTGTGAAGAGAANGATTTGAGTTTATTTTCAAGTTTACAGACTACCTGTTGTTAATGAAAGGGATTCGAGGAAGATATTATGTCCATTTTCCCTTTATACTCTCTGAATACAATAATATGCTTTGGAACATTGTCCATGGACAAGATTTTCATGCTCACAGTTTTTTACAGTGTGTGGTTCAATAACTAGCTTACTTTATAAATATTCATAACATATAGACTTGCAAAATATTCTTTCCGTAGGTGACTGACTGTCTGCTGCTGCTGTGAAAAGAAAGTTTTTTTTAAAAATACGTGATGAGATGAGACTATTTGCTTGCTTGCTACTACGAAGTGGGGAAGCGGAAGAGAGGAAGACAGTCAGTTTCGCTGGGCGGATCCTCGCACTGCGTCTGATTTCATTTGATATTGGGTGGGATGTGGGAATATCCCTTTTTCATTGAGTGCACGTGTCTAAGTCAGTCAGTACATATTTTTTATAAGCAAGCATGCATAAAGCATATTATAGGTATGTCGAGAAAAACAAGGATTGCTACTGCAGATGTAGGCAAATCGAAACGAGATTTTATGATTGAGATAACGAAGGAATGAATGTACGTGATGTAGGTATGTATTTTAGGTGTGAATTAGCATGTTAGTTTATTTTATGGACGTGTGCATGTATAATGGAGACTCGCTCGCTCGTCTCTGTTTCGTGTGAGGGAGAGCAGAGGAACGAGCAAGAGGATTTTTTACATACTAATGGCATGGATTATCTACCTGGCTATCCTGTTGATCTTGAATGCACTGACAGATTAATTTAGTTTTACTAATAAAAGTTCACCAATTTTTTAAACAGGAGCAACAGGGAAAGTTAACTAATAAGTTTAATGCAATTCTCTGCTTGTTACTTTCATTTCATCCACCTCTATCTTCACTATGCATAAAAATGCTACCTTGTTTTTTTTGTAAACTGACAAGTACTTTGTCAGTACTGCATTTCAGTATAATAAAACAATACGAAGAGAAGATCATTAAACGTATTAATTTTGTTTATCTGTTAAAAAGAAAATACTAAAAGATTTGCCTTAATGTCCTTATAGTAAGTATTAAATATTATTCAAAGCTTTAATTTGTGGATGTTGTTTAATTGTGCATCTTAAGCCATTTGATTTTAATTCATTCAAGGTCATTGGGTCACGCTTCTCATGAAATACTACGTATTTGCATAAATATTATTTAATTTTAATTAGCATTCCTATTTTTTGCACTATTAGCATTGAACCCCATTTCATTTGACTGCAGCGGCGCTCTGGAACACACTCCATTCTGACGACGAGTTCCTTCCATATCGTTTGATTATTTCATTCCGTTTTCTCTCTCTCAATTTAATTTTAAATCGTGTAGCTTTTAACCATTTAATTTGCATTTTACCTGATCTGACAATTGTGAGGTCAGAAGTTCAGCAAATAATTTGGGTAAAGTTGAACATTTATTTGGGTCATGTTAAATAATGAAAATAGCCTGCGATTCACTTTCATAATATTTTTATGCAAATATTTTTTATGAAAACTGAAAAACAAAGAAGAAAATTATTTCCATAAAATATCTCCAAAATATGCACTTCCGGTCGGAAGACCCATATAAAAAGGGCAAAATGGCTTTCTAAATTTTAATCTGCGTTTGGAAGTTGTCGAGACAACACCACAATATCTACAGTAGCAACACAGACTTATCAACACGAAACTTTGTACGAAGAGTTTCTGAAAGGCAGTCTTTCAATTTGTCAAAATTTCTGCTCAGGTCCTGATTTTCCAAATCGTTTAAAAAAATGGCTATACCTACTTGCTACTCAAGTTTTATGGAGGGAGTGATGCAAATGTTGATAAGATCGGATTCCACTGGCACTCTTATCAAACGGTAAGTTATTTAATGTTCCATTTAAACGAGTTTTCTAATATTTATTCAGACTTACCTAACTTACTTCAATAAATTATTGTTCGTTTTTTATCCTTTATAGTAAACACGCAACGCTGCTCCAACCTACACGTCTCCCACGCTGGAAGAATTAAAAAACGGGACAGTGGACCAAACTACTGGAGAATCTAACGGTGATGGACCTTCTGGTCACAAACGAGTAAAAACAGAAGTTCCGCGTAACTTGACTGCTAAGTGGAAGGAAATTATTAATTCTTTCCTACATCAAGAATCCGTGCTACCTGGGAGATTTGGGGATATATGCGACGACAGGTGGATCAAGGAACTGGCCAAAAGGTTCGAAACACCGAGTAATGTTGGTGGCTGGAGTGAGGATCCAGAGAGTATTGCTGTTGTAAAAGAGTGGCTTGACTCTCCGTTGTTCTCAGAGGTAAGCATTTTAAAGAGTAACTCTGAATAGAGATTTGAATTCTAACTTGAAGCAATCGTTATTCATGTTTCAAACTTTGCAGAAGATTGAGAAGATCAGAGAAAAGCAAGTGAAAGATGAAGAAATGGATGTCGAACTCTCTCCCCAGTTTTCTGGGCCATACTCGCAGGAAATTCCAAGTGTCTCAACTCCTCTGGGTCAACCAAATCAGACATTTTCAGATGAAACTACTGCTGGACCATCTCTGTCAGAACCTGAGCCAGTTCCACAAGAACCATTATGTGCAGAGGTAAGAATTTACATGACGTTTTAGTAAATTACAGCATTTGAATTTAGATGAATTTATTTATCTTCTGTTATTATAATGCCATCTTTAAGGAGCCCGTGGACGCCACTTGTTCTAACAGTTTGACTTCGGATGTATCAACTGAAGATGTATCTTCCCTTGTGGATGTAATGATGCAACGGTTCTCAGAAGGCATACAAGTTACGAAAGACGCAAATTTCTCAGGATCTGGCACTGGTGGTGGCTTTATGGACGAAACAAAGAAGAAGATGGCGAAACTGTCACAGCTTGTGGAACAACTGAATCTCTTGCAAGAAAAGATCAAGTCTCAAAATTATAGCGTTAATCCCTCCAACTGGCCATTGAGAAGGAAGTAACTGGAGCCCCTCAATGGAAACGACTAACGACTCATTACTACAGGCACAGATGTAGTAGCTCATTTTCATAAAAAATGTTTCCTTTTTCCACAAAACAAATAATAGCTTTTTCTTTAACCTTGGTTCTTTTTGTACATCCACGTAGAGATTTCGAATAACCGTATTTTACCTGTACTTATTTTTTTCTTTAAAAATACTTCGTTATTTGCATATCAAGTCATTAGATATTGAAAATGTTGATAATAAAAACATTTCCCTTTTTCTTTAATTCAATTACACTATTTAAAAATGCATCGTGTGGAGACATATACACTCCATAAAAATATTGGCAATGGATCCAGCATCTCCTGTTGTACCTGTGTACACAAAGAAAAGGGACAGCATTGCCTGATGTTTTTTGTATACATTTTTGCATAAACCATTCAACTATATTTTTGTGAATGAAATGATAAATTGCTCATGAATTTCTTTTGGTTCGCATCAATTCGCATGTCATAAACATTTTCTTCTTCTAAAACCCATTGCCCATGGCCCCAACACTCGTATTGCATATACCTATAATATGCATTGGTATCCTTTCTAACAGCTCAATTTTTCTTAAGAATGCAACGAGACGGATGAATTGAATGCTTGTGTGTGTAATGACGAAAACTACTTTTTGTCTGTTCGTCAATTTATAGCATTTGGTAGTCATCATTTTTAAAAACTTTCTCTATTGTTCCTACTTAAACACTGGTAAACGCTTTTATTGAGAAAATAAATATTCCTTGTGTGGAAAACAGGTCAATTCATCACACAGAGCAGAGGCTATGCTATGAGATAACAATGCTTAGCACTTGTATCTACTGCCAGTCTTTTCGTGTACGAAAAAAAATTGCAAAATGTAAGAAACTAACGAAAGTTTATGAGTAAACTCATTATGCGTTGTGATGGTGACGATGGCTTATTCTTATTCAAACTGAAATTATTATACAGAGGGAAAGCTAAAGCTTTTAAACACTCATTCCAAATTTTGCAGAATTATAAATTGGCAGTAATTTCAGCCTTCGCTCGTTCTGTTGTCTGTGTGTGTATTCAGGTGCATTGCATGTTTTTTTATTTCTCTCGGTTGGTCACATTCAATTCAGAAGCAGTGTCTACATTGTAATATGCATTCGTTCACAAGGCGAACATTTGTAGAAAATGTACATACGTTTGCATAAATGAGTGATACTTTGTCTTTTCATCATATTTACAATGCATTATCCATCTTTAATTTTTAATCTCTGTCATTGTAACTATAACCATTTCATGTAACTAAAACTAACAGATTAAGTTCAGAAAAGAACCGTTTCATGAGGCATTCAATGTTGCTCTGATGATGCCGATTCAGCCATTTATTTTTAGGATCTGGACACGAACGTTACCTACATATTTACAGATGGCATTGTAATGACATGTTATATACGTTATAAGTGCAATATCGTACTTTCCTACACTTCTCCATTTCAGGCGACTATGAATTTTATTTGAGATTGACAAATCTTCAGATATGCTAATGTGTCTTCACTTGAGTGACTTGTCGGAGCTGTGAGAAAATATTTTCGGAGATAAGAATAAAATCTTTATACTCTCTACTTATTTGTCCGTAAAAACAGGCAAGAGAATGAGAGATGGAGTACGAAAGTGGCAAATCATCGTAGCATGGCAATAACAGTTAAAACAAATGCTTTAGATAACATGCACGAGATATCAACGAAAAATGTAAAGCTTTTGATCTTTGAACCCTCTCCTGGAATATCGTTATCGCTGGGAGTGAGATTTTGTGATGGGGCGATTGACTTGTAACACCTATATTGAAATACTTATGCAGAATCTACTAGAGCAATAGTTTAAAATCCTTGTTTTGCTTAACTATTTTACAATAAGAAATCAACCACTAAAAACAACATCAAAACTTAAATCCGTGACTAACGGATCGTGAATAATATTATTACGTATTTGGCAGTCTGGATATTTTCTATGCTTGACTTCCCGGTCACTGCTTTCAACACAGTTTTATGGAACATTAATACTTGTAAGAATACTTGTAACAATCTGTTGTTGGATTAATGCTTGTGATTCTAACAAATCATAATAACTTGCTACAGAAGCTTGTCGCAATGGCCTTTTGTAAATGGATGCGAAAATGCAACAGTCAATATTATACATCCAAAAATAAAATTGTACTACTATACTAAATATTCTTGTAAAATAGACCGTTCCATTATATCCAGCATCAACCCCAAATTATTTCAATTAATGAACGATAGGTCGCATAGGATAAGAAGTGTTTGTAGACTCTGTAAATACAGAAGGGGATAATGGATATAAAAACTACTTCTAGTTAATTTACTCAACTTTAAGAGGATTAGTAAATTAATTTTAATTGGCCTTCATTAGCACTGGAAAAGAAGAAGAAAGTACAACTGCATTAGTGCTTTTACACCTATTGCTTATGAAAGATATGTGCGCTTCAATGAATGACAAGCAGTCTAAATGATTAGCAAAACGGGTGTTTACCTAACTACTCGGTGGGTTTATTAGCCGTTATAACGGTTAAAAATTTGTTGGTAAAATATAATTCTGTATCCTAATTACTACAAGCCTTTTACTGTTGCAAGTTTTAAAGTAAAAAAGTACATATTATATTCAATGCATATGTTTCACTCTTGCATAAAACCTCTGAACCCTCGTAAAAAAGTACATGCATGAATTTAATATCAACATTCCACTTCCAATTACAATATAACAAACGAAGAAAAGGAAAAGGAAGCGGTTGTTGCTTGATCTGTTAGAGCTTAAATCATCTTTCGTTAACTCTCCTATGGAAAATATAACTAGCTTTTGGTACTAAAGTCAACATGTTTACAAGGTAAATAAGAAAGAGAGAAATTTTTACTGTATACAGAAATTTGCATTGTATGAAAGGAGAAAATATCGTAAAATTACAAAAAATGCTTTACAACAGCGAATATTAATGCTATATTCACTATTTTCTTGTCAGTTTTGTGTTACGGGTCTACTGACATGTTTTATAGCTTATAGTGCTAAAGAATTTTTCATTGAGTCTTTTGAGTGAATAATATAAAATGCTTATGTGCTTATGCTAACCAAAATGGATAATTGTCATGTCGCAAAGCTCTTCTAAGGATGCTACAAAAATAGGTCGTGTCTTCTCTGTCGCAATCGTTATCATTTAAGACATTTATGAGCTATCGCCAGATCCCATGTAAAAAACTTATGAAGATGAGAAGTCATTGTAGATGATATAATTATGGAAAATGATGAGAAAATTAAAAGTAGACCAAGAGACACACGAGAGAATAGTAGCGTATTGTATAATAGAATATATGCTATGAAGTAATAGTAGCATCAAATCTGTAGAATAGAAATAGCAATGGAGCAACAGAAATTAAAGTCATTTTTTACTAATTTTTGGTAATTTCACCTGGATAAAAATTGAAAGTATACCTTCCTACCTATTATCATACATATCAAGCTCACAAGAGGAGGAGTGGATATGACATAGAGAAGATGATCATCTGCTATTAATATTTTTATAGAATGTATACCTCTTTAATTTTTGCTCCATGCAAATACGTGTAATTAAAAGCGATATGAGCCATTATGATTTACAAGACAGTTTATTGAGGCGACACAGCTGCAAAGTTTTTTCTCTTCAAGTTCAAAAATATTTTATTGAGTAAATTACCGTCTTGTTATAATTTACACTAATCCAAATTAAAAACCATAACCTTTCTTAGCTGCGTTGTTGCTGGTGGCTGAGGGACGAAAATGTACCTTGTTTCTTACAATTTCAGTGGTGCAGAGAGAATACAAACCCAACAGAAACCAAGCTAGTATCATTAATTTTTGTTCTCTCGATAATCCATTTTGCGTCTCAATGTTTACAACACTATCACTTTCATCTTTCAATTATTTTGTTTTGTAAGACGGTGAAGCATAACCTACTAAGATTTCAGTTTATTACATGGGCATGGTGAATACACGACTTGACGGACAAACGACAACGTCTTGGGCATTCACTCGACATGACTCGATTAAATTGAGTTTATGGAAGAATGGCTTTTTTTCAAGTAAGTAACTCGTTTAAAGAATGACATCACAAAATAGGGTAACGTTTTTATGCAAAAGATCTTGTGCTAGACGGTCCTGCGCATTTTAGTATTTCTAAACATTAGCTTGTTGATGATGGTATGAGTAAATAAATGTGACCTAATTTTATTTTCTTATGCCAAGCTACAAAATGCTAGCTGTAGTTTGTAAAGTAGCTAAAAGAAAAGATGAAACTATGGGGGGTTTTGCGAAACTCATTAACTGAGGAAAATTAGCTACTAGATAGTTAGACGATTCTATATGATTTTAACATCCATTCATTAAATAATAGTACAATGGGCAATGCGATGGTTAAAGCGACATATTTCCCTTCATCTCTGACACGAACTTCCCGTGAATACTTGTGTTCACAAACCACCCATTCAGAATATGAATCTATGTACGTAATTATCGTTAACTTGTTTTTGGAAATATAAATATCGCCGGAAACTTTTTGCTTCATAGTCTATTGTTGGGAATTCATAGCTTTCACTAATGTTCAATTATTGGTATATAAACGACAGTGATCATTTCCATAAAAGGTACATATGATTTGATTGAAATAAAAAAGCAAACCAGAGGTTAATTATAATAACATAATTGAAATGATGATAATTGTGTCATCCAGTCAGAGAAGGATACAAAAACTGAGAGAAAAGTGATTTGACTAGGTATCTACTATTTTTAAATGTTGGCTTCCGTCATCTTAAAGTAACTCTGCATACATTCATATAATATTCAGTATTAATAGTGTTTTCATGTTCTCTAAAGTCAATGTACCTATGCAACAGTCAACACCAATATGGTCTCACGTAGCGCAATTGCAAAAGCATACCTATGTATGCATATACTGAAATACCTATGTAGAATATACTAGAGTAATAGTGTAAAATCGTTGTTTTATTTATCTATTTTACTTCATAAAACAGGAAATGAAACATGAAAACTGACATCCGTGAGTATGATTATCATTATCGCTGTCGCCTTTTGTGAGTGAATCCAAAATGCAACAAATAGCCAATTTTACACATCCAAAAAATGAAAATGTAATAGTACTCCATACATTTTTTGTTGAAATAGATAGACCGTTCCAGCATCAACCCCGGAATATTTGCATTAGTGAATGATGGGCCGCGTGGGATTAGAATTTTTTATGCATCATATCGATAAGCAGCAGCTTCGACTCTAAATACAAAGAGGATGATGGGTTGACGGGTGGTTGTGAATAGAAAATATTACTAGATGTTTCCTCAAATTTATGATAGTCTGTAATCAGTAAATTAATTTCAAATGGTCTGCATCAGCAGCACTGGAAAAGAAGAATATGTAAAGCGCAACTGCAGTACAACCATTTTAATACCTTCTGAAAAAATGAAAGATAATATTCCTGCAATTCATCTTGTTTTCTCCGCACATACGTCTCTACCTACCTACACGTGTAAACTATTTATGAAAGGAGAAATTGTGTTATAATTAGGGAAAATGATGAGAAAATTAGTGTATTGTGCAACATCATGAATAGTATGAATTACTAGTAATGTCAATAATAGAAATTGTAATGGGGCAAGAGAAATGAAGAGCATTTGACTAATTGTAAGTTTTGATAATTTCACCTGGAGAAAATGAAAGAGTACACAAACCGATTCATTATTGTATGTACGTATTTTCCAAAGTAACTTATCACTATCCTACGCAATAAAACAAAATCATGACAGATTTTGCTACGTTGTATTATGCAGTGATACAACACCTATGTATTATGAGTTAACAGGGCTGTTAACACAACATGCTGATTGCAGTGCTCATGCACTTTGCAATTAGAGATTAGAATAAAAAATGTAACAGACATAGACAAAGCCAGTCGCGTAGACTAGAAGAAGCAGAAAAGTTCTCCTCACGTCCAACGCAACAGAATAGTTACACATTATGCTTTAGTATCTGTGTTGTGTGTTAGTACATGCCGCTCCACTACTCTCCTCTTTCACTGCTACTAGTATGCATTGAAATGTGTGTAGTGTCAGGAGGAGTCCTTGTTTGTCCATGTGCCTTCAAGAGTGAAGAATCCCTCTGACTCATCACACTTTCGATCATGCTGCCGGGATGTGTGCATAGCTATTCAAGTAGCTAAGTGGACATGACAAAGATGCAGAGATGAACTTTGTGCAGAATACAATAAAAATGTAAACGTTGATGAACAAAGACGCGTACCTATACAAATTGCTCGACGTGGATGACTATAATGTTATGCTATGAATGGAAGAAGTGTAACGTGCATTTGAGTTTTAATTTCAATTCCTCATATTTCTGTATGCTTTATTGTTAGGCTGATGTATCATTATTAAAGTGATGAAACCTCTGTGAATGAGATTTTTGTATATTTTAAAACAAAGTCTTCATTG
>JAHZMV010003225.1:0-14475 GCA_027743765.1 Coecobrya sp. COE2 | reverse complement strand
ATATAATAATACTTGATTCAAAATATTTAATTTCTGGTATTTATTCCAAACGTGTATTATATTCCAGCAAATTAATATACAATTTTATTAAAATGGCTTCCTGTGTAGCACCATAATTATATGGCTCTACCATATTTTCAAATACAACATCCTTGATGCCCAATTTTGCATAGAATTATATATTTAATATTGGTTAATTTTGATAAAAGTAATATCCGTGTAAAGTTCAAGTGCGTGTAATTACAGTTTCTAAAATTGATTCGGATAGTTTATATTGAAGGCTTGGCAGTTACCAAACAACTGGAAATGTGCTATCGAAATCATATTTAATTTCAGAAAAAAATACTAATGCAAAGTAACGATTATCCTATAATGCCAAAATTATTTTCAAATTGTATAATTTTTTGATTGTCGTCAAACAAGGAGTATTTCCAGCCTGGTAAATTTCAGTTCAAATTCATACTTTTGCAGATGGTCAAATCCGTCTTTTTCTGATTAGATTTCAAAAATATATTTTCGAAAATAGTAATACCAGCGCTACTTCGAATTTAAACAAGAGTACCAGATATATCGTGGAATTAGTCCACACGTCGTCATGAGTAACCATCCGGAGAGATTCCCTTGTAAAATAAATACTACAGTCAATTTCAGTAAACGGATATTATATTAAACAAAGCTTTCTATAAGATATTATCCTGTAATTACTACTAGTAGTCGGTTGAGATTATTCGTCATTTTCGGTTTTGCCTTCCAGCAAACTTGTTCCAAACTTTGTCAGGGTAAAATCGATAGCATCAAGAGAAAAAATGTTCAGCAAAAGATTTTATAAATTAATGGGAATTTAACCCATGTCGGGAATAAAATGGGCTCATCTGGTCTCGCCTTCGATGAGAACAGATTAACCTGCTTTAAATCCGCTGACCCAAAAGTAATTTGGAAAACGAAACGGAACTACAATTTTAACGTCGGCTGGTGCATTCTAGCTGCTTTCATTGTTGTTAAGGAGTACATATGAGTAGATGTTGAAGCATACAATTTAGCGTTTTTCCTATGGGCTTTTGGCACAAGCGTAATAAGCATTACTTCCATATTACGATGGCATTTGGACGAATCCAGTTACGCACTTAACGGGATGATGCAGTTTCTGATATGGTTCAAAGGTAACTTTAATATTTAAAAAAACTCACTATACGTAATGCGAATATCGTTAAAGTTTACTAACGTCCAAAAATTTGTAGGCACCAAACGCTCATTGATTTTTTACATAATTGTTTGGCTCACACAAACAAAACACATTCTTTATGTAAATTTTGCTTGAAAACTAATCTATGCTGAAACTGGTTAAAAACTCCATGACATGAACAACGGGGTAAAGCAACTATAATTAAACTCAATGAATAGTTCCTTAATCTTTCAGATAAATATCAGCCAGAGATGAACACAGAGACGGCAATGTTTAACATTGTTTTGGATCTGTTGATATTTACCGTTGTTACGCTTTGCATTAGCGTTTGTTTGGTGACAGGTCTTTTCTGTTTATACAATCCCAGGGGAGCATTTTTTCTTGCCGCTCTTATTGCACAACAATATTACCACTTTATACCATGGGGCCTTGCCACCTCTGTTTTTCATAATTACATAATTATTGTGACTGCCTTTAACATTAGCGTTACTAGTATGTATCTCATGATTTATTTATACTCTACAACAATTCTAATGACGAGGGAGCTGCATCTTGGAACATCTAAATACAGGACACTGGATATATTACGAGAAGCTGACAATCTGAGAAAAGTGTAGAGATGCTTTCAAATTATGAACGACAATGCAATGCACCTTTGCGGAAAATATTTAGCTTTTTTGCACACCGCATTTACATTTTTGCCAATTTACGGTAGCTTTGTACTTATTTCCAGTTGGTCAAAATTAAGCACTGTGGCCATAATATCCGTTTTCCTCAACAGTTCCGCAATTATGGGTGTTTGGATTGTTATTCTTCAACTGGGAAAATCCTTATTTGTAAAGGGAGAAAAGGTTCGCTGGTCTTGGAAATGTTGCGACTGGGGAGATAGCCTTACAAATAAGGAGATGAGCAAATTCAGAAAGTCATGTAGACCCATTTTGATTTGTCATGGAAAGCTTCTTGTAATCAAGAGGATTACACAGTTTGCTTATGTGAAAGGTGTTGTTAGGGGAACATTTCGCTCGTTGCTGACGCTCACGGATTATATTTAAATATATTAATGAATACATGCAATCAATAAAACAATATTTCAATATTCAAGAGTTAGGATTCTTCTCATGATGTACTGTACAACTTGTACGTAGATTAGAAAAACATGTGCAGCAGACTGCGTGGATTACGTTTTAGGATATTTAAGCCTGCAAACCAACAGCAGAATAATGAAATGACTTTCCACGTACATATTATCCTTTTTTCTTAGACTGCTTTTTAAAATGGGGTTTTCATTTATTTATTTTTAATCCCTTTCTCCGGCAAAAGGTACCCTCTTAACATTTGGAATTGTCTTCATGAAAGGATACATATAGCAATCGTATCGTACGTAATGCACATAGTTACAGGTTTTAGGACCGCATATTTCATTGTTCCGTGAGTACACCATTAAACCGCTTTAAATAACATCCGCACGTTAGTACCTTTAGTATTTTGAATATTGTGTTTAAGCGGACTGCATTAACTTGGCATTCCTTTTGTAGACTTAATATTTCACTTCGTTAAAGACACCAATGAGAGGCGTATGATTTTTGAATATCATTCGTTGAACGGTAACCCACCTGCCAGCACGTACAGACTTATTTTTAATTTATCCTCTTCAACTGGGCAGTTGCACGGAATAAATGTTTGTTTTTTAAACAATTTCGCAATTTATTGCGAAACAATTTTAATAGACCGAGATATAGCATGAAAAACAGGTTGGTTTAACCAAGTTTTACATTGTCCACACCAAGTCTTGTTTTAATTTTAAAATATTAAGAACTTTCGCACTCCCAGTTCAACTAATTTCACTATCGGAGCAAATTTGCAATTTACACGACCATGTCAGTAAACCTGCATCAGTGTATATTTTGCGAAACAACTAAACAAGATAGTTATTATCTTGAGCAACATTTGAGAGGACACATCCAAGAAAAACCATTTCTTTGTACAGAATGTCGAACCGGCTATGCCAGTAAACGAAATTTACGCCAACACACAATCATGATCCATGACAAGAACAGTGTTAAAACGCATCTTTGTTTCATTTGTAACAAGATGTTTTATCTTCGGCATCATCTTCAAAAGCACATTAGAAGGGTCCACAGCAAAGACATAACCTTTAGGTGTGAAGTTTGCCTCAAATGTTTTAGTCTAAAGTGGAATTTGCAGCAGCACGTGCGGTTTGTCCACAATAAAGAACGGAATATCAGGTGCCCCTTATGTCAGAAAATGTTTGGCGCCCAGTCTGTCCTTAGCATTCATTTGAGATCACATACCGGGGAAAAACAATATTGTTGCAGTGTGTGTGATAAACGATTCATTACAAATTCAAAGCTGCTACAGCATGAAAAGGAAGTGCATACAAAGGCGAAAAATTTCGAGTGTACCGTTTGTGGAAAAAAGTTTGCTTTTAATGGCTATCTCCGGAAACATCTTATGATCCACAATGATCTACGCCCTCACAGCTGCAATATATGTGGCAAATCGTTTAAACTTCAGGGTTGTTGTCGGCGTCACGTGCAAACACACACTGCCGAAAAACCATTTAAGTGCATTAGATGTAATAGAAGTTTCCAACGTGCGGACAATATGAGAAAGCACGTTTGTAAGGAGAAGAAATCTAACGACAGAACTATGCCCGACCCAAACCTCTGAAAATCTAGGATCAAAATTGGCCAATTCTAAAAACACAGTCTAATAACACAATTTACGCCCGCGTTTATCTCAGTATTACCTGATCCTTAGGATACATATTTTGACGTCAGATTAAAACTGTGAAATAAAACCAAACAGTTTCTCATTTCGTTTTTATTTGCACCATTCTATTTAATATTGTGGAATTCAAGCAATGAAATTGGGTAATAAGGTAGCTTCAAATTGGCGAAACAATCGCCGGAAATTTTGAAATCAAATTAAGCAAATTTGTTGCCAGCTGTAAAATATTTTATACAATAAATTTACCATTCTTTAATGTATACTTAATTCTACTTTTAGGCTTAATTATTAATTCTATATTTAATTTTTATTTATTTAATTTTTACATTTTTCATAGGTATATGCATATTGTTTAAACATTGGTATTTTGTACGAATTTTCGTTACAAGTTTGTTGTAAAATTTAACTTCATTGACATAATTATATTTAGGCAGAATATTGTGGTATGTTAAACTCTTGTTTAAATTTAAATATCCAGGAAGCAATGTGTGCTTGTTTAAATAATTAGTGCATTATATGTTCAAGCAAACTATTTCAAAAATTTTCTCATAGCAATTATGCTTAGTTCGAGAATCGGATTCCAAAATATTTAATCATTTAACTTTGACATGCAGCATTTGAAATAAAGTTATGTTGAATTGATATTTATTTCTCAAGTTTTTAAGGCTGTTAAATATACTGGATGCAATCATGTTTGGTATGTAGCTGTGGTTTAGAAATGAGCGAAAGCACTGCATTTTCTGGTATAACAATGCAGGATTTTCTTATTACAGGGTACCAAATTCGTTCAAATATAATTGCAAGACACCACATTGGTAAACACAGATTACATTGAAATAAGTGCTTTTGAGATTCTTATAACTTTGCAGAAATATAAACAATACATGTGTAGGGCAATTAAGCATTTCTTGTTAGGTTATTAAAGTCAAAAGAAATTAATCAAAACGTTCAAGATAACAAAATAACATCTAGTATAAATTGATATCATAAATCGGCTAAAAGTAGATAATGAACTTTTACTGGAAAGAATAATTTCACGGGATTTGGTTGGTATTTGACTTATTCATAATAATGAAACCATGCAAATATCCGATACTTAATATATTTAAAAATCCGTGTTTAGTCCAAATTAAAGCTCTTGTCTTTCATTCTTTTTTTAAAATTCTAAACTACCAATCACGTTGTTGTTCCTTGTCCTATTGATGAGTGCATCCGCATTAAAAATGCTTGCAATGCTCTATATTATTTGCAGATTGCAAGCCTTGCATCCTATTTATGCTCACTCGTTCCTTCTCCATTTCTACGAAAGGTAGTATTACATTTTCCGTTCTTTAGAAAGAAGTTAGAAAAGTACCTTAAGTGAAATATTGAATCACCAAATACGATTTAGCATGGAGTTTGTTTTCTTGTGCACTAAGCCGAATTATGTATGCTATATTTCTCGCAGCTAAACTATCATTATTTGAGTTTCGTCTCAACTATGTATTGCAGGTACAAAAATGCCCACTTCAGTAGGCTCATGTAACCTGGTTTTACGCACCTTGTACTTAACCCTGTGGGCCTCCTGACTGAAGTCACTCAATTTATATCGACGTCATCATACATAATCAGCAGCAATACAGAAACAGGTTAAGTATGTGTACCCAAATGAAAGTAATATCTTAGCTCAACCTATAATGTAGTAAAACTAAAATGACCATCTACCCAGAGGCTAATACGTATAAACTATCATTTTTTCCTCTTCATTCTGTTATTGTGCCGTATAATACATAGTTCATTCATTCCAAACTCTGGCGATAAAAAAGGTTATGGGTAGTTTTAGGATTATTTTTGCGTTCGGCGTCTAATTGCAATGACGAGAGAAAACTGATTACACATTATTAATTGTAACCATGACCAAAACTAACGTTTGTTGAAAAATTTTTGGTTTTTAATGTAAAGTTTAAAAAATTATTCAATGATTCTTGTTAGAAACCAAATCTACTCTATTTAAAATTCTTGTTTTATTAACTCATTTTAATACGATAGTATTATATAATACTAGAAACTGTTTTGGATTACCTGTTGTCAAACTATTTCATCTGGTGCTATAAGAAACGCGAAATTGGATATACCCGACAATCCATCTTTTTACGAAATGGAGTCTCGTTTAAAAAATCATCCATGTGAAGTAGGTAACCGAACATTCTCCCAGTTGAAAAATTTAAAAAGGCACGTTCGGTCTGTACATAATACAGAACGCAATGAATCATGTGAGCTCTGCAGTAAAACGTTCTTCTCCAAATTCCATCTGAGCAGCCATATGAGTAGTCACACAGGTGAAAAGGCGTATAAGTGCACTCAGTGTGAAAAACGCTTCTCTTCTTCATCCAGTTTGTACAAGCACAATAAAAACCATTCCGAGAGAAAAGATCAAAAGTGTTCTATTTGTAATAAAGCGTTTTATATTAAATCTACTCTTAACCAACATTTAAAAACCCACAGCGAAAACCGACCATACAAATGTAACATCTGTCACAAGGGATTCAAATGGAGTAAAAATCTAACGAGCCACATGCGTATACATACAGGCGAACGACCCTTTAAATGCACAATTTGTAATCAAATGTTTTCCGTTCGACAATACTTAAAAAGGCACATGGATAGAGTGCACAACAAAATAAACAAAACGCTTTACGTGCTTGATGTGTGGAATCCCGTTTCATGCTTTTCTATATCTTGAAGACCATATTCGATCCCACACTGGAGAAAAACCATATTGCTGTAATATCTGTGGAAGGGGTTTTGCAAAACAAAGTGGTTTATCATGTCACAAGTATACTCACTTAGCAATTAAACCAATAAAGTGTGAACTTTGCCAAAAAACATTTGCACAAACGGCACAATTACAGCAACATATGCGAGTGCATACTGGAGAAAAGATTTTCAAATGTTTAACTTGTTCACGAAGATTTGGTTATCGTGGGGAACTTATAAAGCATGAATTAGCTGTGCACGAATCTGCGGACAAGACATTTCCCTTTACTCTATGTGGATAACATTTCAAGAAAAGTTGCTGTTTAAACAAGCATACTAAAGTAATACAAGGCAACAAAAAACCGTATGAATGTTTGCTTTGTCTAGGGAGTAAAAAAACATTTTATTACAAAAGGAGTCTGTTTAGTCACATTCGTCAACATGTTCAAGAGTATCATTTCAATTGTCCGGATTGTGGTAAAGCTTTTGTGAATCAATCTTATTTGGGAAGACATCTGAAAGTGTGTATTGGGAAACAAAACTAAAGTTATTCAACTTCTCAAGAGTTACAGAGCCCTTTCACAACCCATTCACTTAACACAATACTTAACTATTTATGCCAATTTTGTGTCAAATTTTGTGGCGAATATGACCAATTCATAAATAGGATGTATGATGTATATAGTTAAAAAAATTTATTTTAGTTCCCATTTTATGTGTCCATCATTAAGAGGCTCCTACATTACTACATTAAAAGTATAATTAGTTTAATTGTACATCGCAATTTTATAAAATATAATTCTCCTATGAAACAAACCATATTTGTTTAACAAGTCCTACTATATAAATTGTTTGCTATTTGTTCAAAGTTTAAATGAATACAAGCAAAAAACCTATTTCAAACCATTAGAATAAATAAACATGCTTGTTCGACATATTATCATGTAAATTGTTCTTACCTTTCACAAATTACATATAATTATGTTTAAGCAGTAGACTGTGATTTGCTGTACTATTATTTTAAATATTTAGTTCCAATTGTAATAATTAAAGTATTATATCTTCAATAAAACCAATTGTAAAATTTACTCATAGAAATTATATATAGTTCAAAAAAGTATTCTTAATGTTTAATCATTTAATTTTGGGATGGGGCTTTTGAAATAAAGATATAATCATCAGATAGTTATTTCTTCAATTATTAAAGCCATTTAATATTCCCGATCCAATGGTGTCTGATTAGTGTAAAAAATAAATCAGGCTGATATATCATGATATATGTATGCTACAAAAACCAAATAATAAACCAAAGAAAATAGTAGTGTACTCAACAACAAAAAAATGTTGCGTTTGTTTGCAAATATTTACCCATTGCGGGAGATAAAATTTGAATTAAGGGTACCTTTTCAGCGACAAAACCTTAATACAAATACATTGAAAGTTACATACGCGGACCGAAGTTTGACGCGGTACCAAGCACTGGCTAAATGTAGATAATGGAATTAAAGGGGAAAAGTTTAGGTAGACGAATTCTGCAATAATTTCGGAATTAGCGATACCCACTTATAGTCAGTAATGCTGACTCATCTCTCTCGAATGGCAAGCTAACATATTTAATTTAATTCTTCTCAAAATACACTTCAGTAAGCTTTATACATATCCATATTTACAAAAAAGGTGTTTAGTTATCAAATAATAAATACTTTTAAACTACATTTCTTGTCAGTTTGATTTCCAAAGTTCCAGCAATAGCATTTCTGCATTGATTCCTACAACCACTCATTGTTAACAACAAGATTTAAAATTTAGATTTAGATTTAAAAAATATTGAGCTTTAGTGATTGCTTATTTAGTTCTGACGGAGGTTGGTTCAATATGGCTAAGGAATGTGTATTTTGTGAAAAGCAGTATTCATCAAAGCAGCAACGTGACACTCATTTACTTGGGCATATAAATGAACGGCCTTACTCTTGCACAGTGTGCAGTAAGTCATTTTCGGCACGGTGCAATTTATACATCCACAAAAAGCGTCACAGCAACTTCAAAACTTACCAATGCCCAATTTGCGACAAGTCGTTCTATGAGAGTAATCCTCTTAAACGTCACATAAGAACACATACTGCCGAGCGGGCTTTCAAATGCAAATTTTGCAGCATTCCCTTTCGTTCTTCCTCTAACCTGATAAATCACCAAATAGCAGTTCACGGTACCGGAAAAACAGTACATGTGTGCGAAAAGTGCAACCGTCAGTTTAAAACAAAAAGTAATCTAAAGTTACACGCGCAGATTCATGTCAATTGAAGAGACCGAAAGTACAATTGTTCAGATTGTGGGAAAAGTTATTTGACCAAATATGGTTTCAAATGCCACATGGAGAATGTTCATTCAATTACAAAGCCATTCAAGTGCGATATGTGTAACAAGTCTTTTGCTATGAAGACCACTCTTCATCAACACATCAAGCGTCATACTAATGAAAAACCTTACAAATGTCATCAATGCAATATGTCACTGACGTCTGCCACGTCTTTGAACCGTCACATTAGCGCACGCCATTCTATGGAACACCACCGGCCTCACAAGTGTCCTCAGTGCAATAAACAGTTTCGTATCCCATCGGGTCTACGTGCACCAGTGACGGACTCAAAACTCACCTGATATGTCATGACGGGATCAAGTCGATTGAGTGTGTCTTCTGCAGTAAAACGTTTTCTCATTCGAACAGTCTAAAATCTCATTTAAGAATGCATACTGGTGAGAAACCTTACAAATGTGGAATATGCTCTACAACCTTTTCGCATAATCACCATTTGAAGCAACACCAAGTAAAGCATACCGGTGAATACTCGCACAAGTGCTCTGTATGCAATAAGGGATGGGCCACAGCGCATAAGTTAAAACGACACATGTTCACACATAAAAAGGAGCCCAGTTTTAAGTGCAAAATATGTGGTAAAATGTTTCGAAATCCTGATTCAGTGTACCCGCATATTAAGAATATCCACAAGAATGAAGACCAATAGGACGCCGCAATAGTGTCTCTGTGTAAATGGTTACTTGATTGCTCAGATCCGTTTTCATAATGAAGGGAAACCGTATAAACTATGAGTTATGTGGAAAGAAATTTACAGCGTGGGTGGGAACCGAGATCATATTGTTAGAGTGAACATACAGCTGCATGTTAATCAGTTTTTCGATGCAAAATGCTTACAGGCGATGTACAATCTCTTAAGAAAACCACGTCTTCGCTTTTAATGATAATGTCAAGCCGTTTTACAGTAAACAGCTATTGTTAATTTTATAATTGTGTAGGATAAGATCATCGAATTATGAATGATTTTCCGGCCGAGTATAATTGGCCGGCCTCTTCTGGGTTTTAAATTTTAATGCTTTTCATACTTAAAGGATTGTAAAATAAACTTGTTTATTTGGTTTTTCTAATTTAAGTAAGAAATATTGTTAGCTAAGATATGTTACCCTGATTGTAGATTACTGAAAAGTTCATTCAGAATGTTGAAGAATCCATAAATTAATTCTAAACCTTTTTGTGGAAATTTGAGAAAATAAATGTTTTTAACATATTATGACAAAATATAATTTATTTACCATTATATTTCGCATTTCAGCAATGGCGTTATCAAATATATTCTAATTTTCTGATAATGATTTTACTGATTGTACATATGCAATTGTAGTATAAGACATACTAATTGTTTTATAGCCAATAATATCCGTAATTAAATTTTAACGAAACAATAGTTTCTGATGTCATAAGTTATTAGAGATGAAAAAATAATCCAAAATATTAATTCTTAATAATGTACGGAATATTAGAAAAATAAGAGGTTACATAAGTTGAAACAGAAGAATGAATTTTATTTAATAGCATATTTGTTCTTGTCGTTTTCCAAGCTTTTAAAAATATATAATGAATGCAATTTCAGCTTAATAAAACTTTACATATAAGGCAGGCAAAGATTTTATTATTTATAGTATTTTTGGTAGGAACTCCTGCAATCATTAAAAAATCGTTCACATCTATGACCATTATATTATAAAACTTTTGAAATCGACATTTGTAATAGATATGTACATATAACACATAAAACCAATAAGCATTTTGAAAACCAAATAAAGGAATTCAATGTACTACATTTTGTAGTTTTAATTTATTTCTAAATTAATTTCTAGAAATGTTACAAACCAGAGTCAACATATGTGAATTCCACAAATGAAGTTGTATGTAAGATGGTTGTCTCAAAATGGCGATATATATAATGTTCCAATTTTTATAAATATATAGAATTTGTATTGAAATTATGGAAAAAAGGTTTTTTGGACTTCCGAAATACTGTTTATATCTATATTCTTGATATTTAAAAAAATAAGAGAATACTTAGAAGTATAGGTTTGCTGGGGGAAAATGTATTTTGTTAAATAACCGGTTTTAAGTTATAAAATAGTTTATGTAATGAGCCAGGGTGGAAAATCTTCCATGGCCCTCAAATTTCCTGGGACCCTGGCCCAAAATTTCCTGTAGAACACGCAAATTTCCTGGGACAATAAAAAGCCAAAAATGGAAGAAATACTGCCTTATATGCAATCATTTTTATAATTGACACAAATTAGCAAAACAACCTTATTTTAAAACTACATGTACGCAGTATCTTATATTCATTTCCGTAGGATATCTGATTCCTCAAGAAAAACGCGAAATTTGTTACAATATTCTCTCATTCAGTTTTCATATAACATGAGAATCGTCCAAAATACCTAAATATTTCAATAATTCGTCTGTTTAAATTGAAATATGTAAGAATTTTGCAAAGATTGGAGTACTAGAGCCATCGTTGTCTCTTCTAAAAACTATTGTCAAATTATTGTCTGCATATCAATAAGCGCAGCATTTCATGCTAATTCAGGATGCTCAGGATGTTGAAAACATCATAGTATCTGGGGATGGCATTCGGAGACAATTTTTATTGGCCGGCAAATAAACATGATTGAATAAACAAATTTTATCCATTAGAAGTAATCAACTGCTGTTGGCATGAAATGGCATGTTTCACCCACGCATCGAAGATAGGTTTATACATTCATTCGGGAGAAAAGGCATTCAAGAAGGTTAGCATACGGCGTGGAACTTCTACGATTTCTACGAAATTATCCTCACCAATTTACTCATAATATGTTCTCAGAAGATTTGCCTGAACCATTTCTCACATTCGGAATTCGTCCTACAAAGTGACCTTAGAGCACCTTCAGAATACTCGAAGAAAACATTCTGCAGAAAGTTACACCGAAAATGTCCGGATAAAATTCCATGACATATAAACTGATAGCAGAAAATGTATTTTGAATTTCCCAGAATTATATTAAGTTATTCAGTAGTATATTCCACATTACCGAGAAAAATATTCAATGTCACAGAGAGAAATGTAAACTGTTTTCCAGAAGATATCAAAGAAACCAGCATAGTTACCGGCAAACATATCCAGACTCTGGAGTTCAGAGAATGTTGGGCAAAGTATCATCTGCACGGTTTATTTAAATTTATATCGGACAGTTTTGCCGAAAATATCTTCACAGCGTTATACGGAACATCTACTCAGAAAAATGTGTTAACAAATTTTAGATAGTTGCTATTTAATACAAACACAAGAAAGTCGCCCACACAAATATTAGAAAATTGGCAAAACATACATTAGAAAAATATTTAGAGAAATTATTGAAAAGTTATTCAATAAATATTCTCCAGCAAATGTCATAAAAATATGTCGCAAAATGGGCTAGAAAATCTAAAGAAACTTACTTGAAAATGTATTTATGAATGAAATGACTTTTCCCATAATGTTTTCATGAAGTTTGCTTGAAAGTCATTTCATGAGGCTTGGATAGAAACACTTTGATATAGCTTTAGACAATATAGGGTTATTGACAATTAAATGTGGTGACCAATTAGGAAATTTTATCGACATACATTTTTCATCACCTATCCCAAAATTAATTTTTATGAAACTCACCGACGCATTTTATAGTGCATACGAAAAAATTTCGTCAAAATGTTACAATAAAGATTTCTAGGAAACGTCTAAGGTAATATCAAACCAACAGAAACAGAAATATCATTACAGCTAACAAATTATCGCTAAAAGTGTTTCCAACCAAAAGTGTAAAATTTCAAATGGCAAATTTTACAAAAAAATCACAAGACCGTAATTTCTCATTTCACATTACCGTTTGCCTATACTAATAAAAACTCATGCATACAAGTAGCAATTGAAAACAAGGATTCAATTGTTCCTTGAGTAGAATTGTAGCTTGGAACAATTTTATCTAGTCTTTCGTCCAAACATGTGTATTTTTCGACTTTGATTGACCGAACCAGGTTTTTATTTTAGGCAGTTCCTTATCCCAACAGTGTTGCTCTTTTTGTAATTTTTCCACATAAATCCATACTCTAGGATGATTACCGTGCGATTTATCTTATGGCGCCAACACTCCAACATATTATTCATATGTGGAATCATAGGCAAGCCAAGGTGGCGTAGTCGACTTCTATTCGGCTTACATCTTACCGTCCTGGGGTCCGATACCCTTTGCTGCCTAAAATTGTATCGGGAGTTTTTCTGCTAAATAGCTAGTTAATTATCTATTAACTAGTAATTAGTTGGTTTTCTCTGATACCGCGTCCTAGTTAGAGTCCTAATCCTACTTTAACCTTACCTAACACTCATGGTGTAATTTTCCCTTCGGGGGTACCATATGTTTAACTATTATCATAATCATTGTTTAAAAAACTATAAAACAGTTGTAAGATTCTAAAGATATTGGGAAGTTGGTTATTCTCCAGGTATCCCAACCCGACATAATGGTAAAAAAATAATTGGCGTTCTGTTCTTGTTATGACCGTAAAAACTTTTTACCTCTAAAAATCTTTGCAACACATCGCCAGATTGAACAAAAGTTAGGGAACTAAGAGGTCCAATAGCATTCCTAAAAAAATTGCCATTCCCATTTTCGGTAATGATTTTTGGGAATTCATTTTGAGAAATCAGTAGAGCAATAGGCTGACAAACTGCTGTAACATTCAGAAGCAAAAATGCCAATGGATGCATCTTTGGTCTGACTGAATGGAAATTGAAGGGAAAAGATTTACGTTTTGACATATTTTGCATTTAGTCTTATTTATATTTGTAGTATAAAATTTGTAATTTTTTCCATTTGTAAAACTAAATTTGTAATCTTTTCGGTACACGGCTTCCAACACCTCAGAATGTTATTAGAAAATAGCTCTCAAAATAGTAGATAGGAAAAGACGTCAAATTTTCTACGAACCAAAACTGTCATAATATATCATTTTGTATAAATTAGTAAGTTCTTTTAATAGCGCTTACTCAGCTTGTGAAGGATATCTTTTGTTGTTGTAAATCATTAGACTTCCGTAAAATGTAACTTGCTCAAGAGAAACAGAAAATTCTTCTTGTAGATAGCCATTGTTAGTTTTCAAGATATCGCAGATTCTTGAGTAAAAACATAGTATTTACCAGTATGACTGTTTAACATTATTAGGTAAAAAAATTAATTCATTTTACCGGTATAATAAAGGTTCATGCCACATTAGTCCACTATTATTAGAAACTCTTAATTTACTCTAATTTTATATTCGCAAGATTGATTGCTCTTTTAACTAAAATACCATTGCCTTTTACAAGTTTATATTTCTGAAGGTAAACATTTAGTTTTTCGTAAACCCGTCTTCAGGAATTTCCGTCCGACTTTGAGAGCAAAAACTGTTTGTGAAC
>JAHZMV010003224.1:0-40870 GCA_027743765.1 Coecobrya sp. COE2 | reverse complement strand
CTAGAACAATATGTGTACATATCAGCTACCTGGGTGGATTCTGTCAGGAGGTGCAGAGATTTTAAAAAAATATTCCTCTATTTTGGGACAGACTTTAATTCCCTTTGTGATTTGAAGCGTTTCTCTGTTGGAATATTGCCTTGCTGGAAAAAGCATTCCTTCGTTCTTTTTTTTCATCATCAGTAGCACAACACACTATCATCATCATTAGCATCATCACCGCCAACATGTACCAGAGAAGAAAAAAAGTTGAGTGGCGGTGGTGGAAAGTGGTAACAAAGTTATCATCATCATCGTCCTCATCACAGACACACAACAAGCGAGGAAAAAACCAAGACAAGGTCTCGCTGAAAATGGCGAAGTGGTAGAAAGAGAGCTGATTTTGTTAATGATACATGGTAATATTTTCTATTAAAGCTTTTCGTTTTGTACTTTTGTTACATTGTACAATAAAGACTCTCTGGGATCGCCATGTGGCTGGCTATTTTAGAGAAGAGAATGGAAAAGAGAAAAAAATTCACACTTGTAATAATTACCTTGTGCTTTTATTTTCACTACGCACATCACTTCTGCCGCTCCTACTGCTATACTTATATTTACTATTGCTTTGCCGCATAAAGGAATTCTCAGGAGAGCAACCCAACTGGTTGTATGAAAGGAGAGCGATAGAATTCCTTTGGGAATTGAGAAAGATATATTAGGTATATTATGCAAACTATGCTGCTGTGTGTAGCCGTTTAAGAGTGGTGCAGTGGTTGGTTTGAATAAGAGCGGAAATACTATTTAACCGTTTTTATAATGAATTTAGTAAATAGTTAGGGAATGTTCATACTACAATGCGTCATTCATGGACATCTTCTAGAAAAACCCTAATGGCTTCTATTTATCTTGTAGGGACGTTAAACAATTTGAGATGTTCGTAGAATATATTTTTGCAACTTCTCTTGTGGTATGTAGGTATGTCTGGTCTCTAATGTAAGTGAGGCAGGAAAGTAGACATTTATTTTCTGTTGTTATTTTGTTACAAGGTGAATAATATGATGATGAAGCATTAAAGATACATGCATGGTTGGTGGTAATAGTGATGGAGATGTTGATGCTTCACGTGTTCCCTTTTTCTCCTAGTGTATTGTTAACTGAATGAAAGAAGAACTTGAATGTTCATCAGTTCTTCCTTTTCCTCTCTCTGTGAAACTCACAAAAAGGCGATTCCCAAATGGTATCCTCCATCTTCACACATTCATGCTCCTTTCTTTTCACTATTCTTCTCCTGTCTGCATCGTTTTTAAATACCAACGCGGTCATAAGCATCTTCATGTACAGCTGTGCATGTGCCACTACTAGTAATTCTACGACTTGGTGAGAAAAATGGAGATGACGAGCAATTGGTATAATATTATAGGTAAATAGTTTAGTAACTTCATACATTCGAAGGAAACAAGACGTCAGTAAGACTTGACGTGGACACGTTTGTTTGTCTGTCTACCTAATAGAAACAAATCTCACATACAGAGGACTCTCATTTCAACTAATTTGATTACAGGTTCCTTGGGTCAAGGGTAAGATCCATGCACATATTCAACCATACAATACAATTTCTTCAAATGACAACTTTAAGCACACGGTCAATTGGTAAACAATACAATATGAATGAGTATTAATATTACTCAATGCTCAAGAAACCAGTAATGAGCGTACAATGGGGAAATTATTCAACACTTCAGTTACATTAGTAAGCAGTTTGCAGCTGCTTATTGTAATAATTGATGTACGAAGTACGAAGAATGTTTCATCCGAGCATTCATATATCCGTATGTTCAAAAATTGACTGCCAGTATCTAAGAAGGTTGCTACAGTAAAATTCAGCAGCAACGCAGCAACAATGAAGCCACTTTTATAAATAGCAAATATTTTTTTCAAAAAATGAAAGTCATAGGGTAGCAGTGATTACGATACTGGTTGGTTGTAGTGTCGCAGAAAGCTAGTCTCAAATAGTAATGCAATTAAAGAGTTTTGCGTAAGAAGTAGGCAAGAGAATATGAAAAAATAAGACGAGCTAGTAGAGGCACAAGTTGACTGCGCATTTAAGGTAAGTGAGAATGAGATTCCCATTGGAGACTCGCATGCATTTTCTAAAAGTAGGCACGTGTATGTAGTGTACACTGTGTTCCATAGCCTCTGTGCTCAAATGAAATTTTGAAAAAAAAGAAAGGAGAAATACTTTCCTTCGCTCATGTAATAAGTTTTCTAGACCTATTATTATAATTATGCGAAATAACTTGTCGGCCTTGTCCAGGGCACTAGGGAGAAGCATGTGTGATTAGGGACGGTGTGTGGACCTGTGAAATTTTTTTAATGAAAATCATACACCATCTTGCTACATACTTTATGACATGTAAGATATGTACATTGGCACACACAACAAAGCACTTTAGAGATAAGAAGGAAAGTTAGTTTTAATTGCCTTCTGTGTGCCGTATTTAGGCATGTGTATATTTATGCAATCTTTCAATTAGCTCTGCTTATGCTGGGCATGCATACTGGAACGCGAGAAAGGTTGAACAGAAACACATGAGCAAATTGAATAGCGAATTCATTAAAAAAGTATGCATGTAGAAAAGCAAATTTTAACCATAGTAAACAGATTACACCAACATTCCTGAAAAAATTCAACTGGAAATAGGCCAAAAAGTAAATGTACATGGAAAAAAATATTCCCGTAGTAACAGAAATTAATAAAGTCATTTCTGTTTCTACATGTGTGCGTGTGTTTCCTCCATACTTCATTGTTGTTATTGTTATTGTTTCTTTCCAATTTCAATTAAGCTTGCAAAAAACAACAGCACTTTTCCCTTTTTACATCTTCTCAGATTACGTAGTCCCTCTTGGCTCTTAATGCAGTAAGTACAATGGCAATAATGGAGACGCCACTTAAATTAAATAAACAATAGATCCATTTGTATTACAAGTCTACATACTACTACTACTGGTTGTACGGAACATTCTCTGGTTGGTAAAAGACTATATAATTTTATTTTTTAATGATTTGTTTCTCCGCACATGTTTTCTTCTCACGATAATTATGATAGCAGGAGTAGTAGTATTGAACAGTAGGGTAGATGTAGTAGAATACTATGCAGTTAACAAAGAAAGAATTCTCAAGTTTTAGTGTATGCTTTTCCTTCCCTTCTCCATCTCATGACCATAATCATTTTGGGTGGCTATTGTAGAGAAATTAGAAAATTCGCTAAATTGTTAGTTAACACGTAAGAATAATCTTCCCTGCTGTAATAATAATTTAGATTTTTTTTTGGATGAATACGAAAATGAAAATGGTTTCTCTCCAAGCTACACTTTTGGTGAGATGAGGTGGCTAACAGAACGCACAAATGTGATAAAAAGCAAAAGCAGAGCAATATTAATAAAAGATGCTATTCCGTTGATCATCATCATCAACATCATTTTCTACTGCAACGACTACACGGCAGCATCCTTCTGATTACGATCATCCTCATCATGAAATCGCTCAGTCACACATTTCGTGACTGAAACACTCAAGTCTCTTGATCGCCAGCGTGATCATCATAACCAATTCACCACCACCATCATCATAATATCATATCCTATCGTCGTCTCATCATCATCATCAACAACATCAACATAATCGAGTGCATTTTCTTATCATCATCTTGTGTGTGTGAGAACCAAACTGAATCGACTCGACAAAAGCAACCCTCTTCCTGCAACGGAAAAAAGATGGAAGGATTTTCATCACGTTTCCTCATTCAACTCACATTAAATGCCAATAACACACACACGACGTCCATCCAGTTCGACAGACTCCTTACGCCTCTTGTCCATAGACTCTTCATTATTTTACGATTATTAGTATTGGTATCCTTGTATATTGACAATTCCTATAACATTCTTTACAGCTTTCATCATCATCATGGCGATCTTTAAGGCAACCATGCTGATCAAGCTGACTCATGCATTTTTATCATTGAACCTGCTACTGCACACCCTATCGCGTCGTTTCACCACACACGGGCCTACAATTATTTTTTCTCTCTCCAGACACCAGACGAAGAAGAGGAGAGAAAAGTTTCTACTTTCCCTTCTACTTTTTTTCCCTCGCTACGTCTTCCTCTAGTGCCTAGTTGTCTTTTCCTACTGCTTGCTACTCTTCTCTGTGAGAGTACAGAGAGATAAAATTGCTCACTGGCCATGAATGAAGGAAAGTGAAAGTAATTCCTAGTGCATCCAATAATCATAAAACGACGAGAGTGCACGCAGTTCACGTTTTCACAGTGCTGCTATGGTTGGTGATGCTGCACATGATGGAACGTGCTGGCCATTCATAATAAGCTTGTTCGACTTCAGCAGCAGCATGTTGATTACTTTTTGTGTCCCCAGTTTATCAAGTTAAGAGAAGCTACTTATTTATTCGAGCCTGTCCAAGTCTGTTTGCTAGTATGACAATCATTGGTGAAAGATGTGTACATTATTATACAAGGGTTTAATAAAGTGGTTTCCCAACTACTTCGAAATCAATAATGAATTTTTGGATGATTTAATCAACTGATTGCGAACTTCGCTTTGATCCTTAATTTCGAAAATGCACATATGTTACATAATATAATAATAATATAACGTCCACACAGTGTGGTATTTATATTTAGGTAGTAGTATGTACACCAAATTTCATTTTCGGTCCTTATAATTTTCCAATCATCTCTTTGAAAATGTTTTCATCGCACTAGTATATCTGCTGATAACATTAATGAAACCGTTTTGTTATATGTCCGCAGTTTGTGCACATGTCCCAGATCAAACGTCCCTCTAATTACATTCCTGCTCCATCACCAAGGACACTTGGCAATTTCCGCTAATGTTAGTTATGGACATTGTCAACACCTACCTACCAACAGATACTATACATATTATTTTATTATTACATTCATAACGGATCTCCTAGCAAATCGATTGTGTAATGCTTATGTAAGTTTGTAATTGCATTCCATTTACCCATTCAAATTTTCTGAAAAATAAAACGGCACAGTGTACTTGATCATTTTGAACTTTCCTTTTTCTGTCCTCCTTTTTCCCCAAAGTATTAATCTCTTTATGGCACCGAGCTCTTCTTTGGTACGTGACTATGGCGTCTACGGTGCATGTAGCAAGGTTTATGACCATATTAAATTGACTTCATTCCTGCCGCTCTGCTGCGTTTCTTCATTGGTATGTAATTTCTTTAAAAAATTCCTTTTCCTTCTTCTTCTCCGTTCTAAAATGGAGAAGGTTTTTTTCTCATGTCATGTCAGTAAAGCTGTATTGCCACACACAGCCATCTGAGCTAGAAAATTGTAGGAAGGAGCAAACCTCTTTCCTTCCGGTTTGATTCCAGCCACTTCTCATCATGATCAGTAGAGTAGGTAGGTAGAAGGAACAAGGAACATCTTCTTGGAGAAGAATCGAGGCAATCTCGCTGATGAATTATTAATGCGAAGCGCGTCTAAAAAGCGTACCTAGTACGTACACACTTATTTACGACATTGCCAAAAACGATATATACGCATTTGGAATAATATCGTGTTGAATTTTATTTTTTGTACGGATCCAGCCAGTAAAAGTAGTAAAAAATGCAATGTTGTGTATTAAAGCTGTGTAGCAGCACTGACTTAAAGTCATAAGAGAATATAATATGCTGCTGCGTGTTTGGCATTGGTGGTGGCGAATCCCGATTCCTTTCTAATGTGAATCCAGACATACACATTTTTTTCTGCTCTATTGCTCTGTCTGTATGTCTGATGGAGTGTGTGTCTTCTGCTTTCTTTTTCATGAATTTATGTTCAAAGAGCTAATACAAAAAATCAACATTTTACACCTTCTTCAGGTTATAAAAAATTACTGAGGTGGCCTGAATTTCGGAAAAATACATGCTATGTAGAGTTGCCTTCGTTGAAAATTTCAATGTGAAGTCGTATGACGAACGTCGTTCATGTATGATTAAAGTGATATTTTTTTGCTGTGATCGAAGCTTAATAATACTTGAGCGTGTGTTCATAAATGCTTAGATTCGATGTACAGAGATTAAATATTATAATGTATGTTAAAAATATCATTAGGTAATTCAGCAATTCATCTTCTTTCATGTATGAAGTAAATATTCACATTACTTATAAGCTAAATTGCTGTTCTAATCTGATCAACCAAAAATGGTGATTTCATCACTGAGCCGACTGAAAATATCGTAATCGAGCAAATGTATCAACTGAATTAGAAAGGAAATCATAAATGATTATTTCTAAGCACTTATTATTGATATTATTCAATCAGTAGTATTATTTCTTCTCCCACTGCAAGCTATTTAGTTGCAGTCATTCATTCATCCCATACCAGGAAAATGTTTGGACTGATAGTCTTTTTCCAAGTATCATCCCGTCTAGATGTTTCGACCCCTTGCTTCTGCAATGAATCCCTCAGGGAATACTGTATTTTTATCATTTTCATATTAAAATTGAAAAAAATCAATATATAGTTAAATGTAAGTTCTGAAAATCTGCATCTGTTAAAATGAGATTAGGTGACTATTATAAAAAATCTGATTCATATCTTGAACCAGTCCACCATCTAAAAAGAGCACCTTGTCAGTTTAACAACTCGAATGCGCAAATGCGTCTATCATAACAAGTCATGTTTTTATCCCCAATGAACAATATTCAACGAGAAAAACTGATTTTCGCAACTGTAACAAAAAAAGTTGCATACAGGATCATCATTAGACCTTGTACTGTAGTTGCAACAAATGAAAGGGATAAAAATATCCTTCACTCACGTGCTCTACCAATATATTCTTTTCATCATATCAGTGTTAACCAACATCAAGGATGACGAAGTGGTATTCTTAATAATACATCATATTATACATTCCGCATTGCGAAAGCATTAAATCAGTCTCAAGATTTAAGATATCAAATTAGATGAAAAGGAGACAACCAACCGTCACCACCGCATGTCAAGCTGCTGTTGATGATGATGACGGTCGATGATTATACCCTATTTATTAGAACTCCTCCATTTTTATATCACTTCTCAAATTACACATTTTTTGCTGCTACATCACAATAAAGAGACCTAATGCCAATCTAATAATCTATTATTATACTTTTTTTTTCTTTGGCTCCGTTTTAACCATGTAGCCAGTTCTCTCTTTGGTTGTGCTCACTGTCTACTTACACTTCTTCCAAGAAGTTATACACAATAACAACACATTATCAACATCTTTCTAATGACATTATAACCACTATTATTTACAACCATTATCAATTGGTATTGGTAAACTGATTCATTCTCCATATTTCATTCATTCTTCCTCCGCCAACTTTTTTCCTCATGTTGAATGAATGCACTTATTCTATGATTACCAACATAATATGCATTATTACGTAAGAAGAGTACAGAGTTGAGATGAAAAAGAGATGAAAAGTCTACACACACGATACTTATTAAATTGTAAGAGGATCGGTCCGTTATTGATGATTACATTTCTCTCTGTGACTTATTCTTAGACATGACTACCCTTTCTATTTATAATAATAAGCATTTTTACAAGAAAAAAAGAAGAAAAAAATAAGTAGCGTAACAGGAATTGAAAAATAATTACATTTTCTGTTGCACCCTCTGCGAATGTCATTGTTACTGCTCAATTCATTTTTCTTCCCAGGAGAATGGCAACAGCAGCAGGATTGCAAAGAAAGAGAAAGGTAGAGGGAGACAAGAACGACAGGCAAGGAGACATCATGCAGATTTAAATATATTCAAGCAATCACTTTGACTTATAAGAGCTCTGCGTAAAAACGAGAGCAATCAATCGATATCATCAAAAAAAATCTAATTTTATTTTCATTTCATCCTTTTTCAACGTCATCATCATTGCCGTTCTCATATTTATCATGATCACCATCACTGTGAGCAGCATCAGCCGCAGTAACAACATTATTGAGGTCAATACAGGCCAGCAGGAGATTGTGATTCAGAATCAGAACAGAAAATAAAGTGTGCGTATGCGAGTGTGTGTGTAGGCGTTTTTTATAGTTACCTGTACAAACTGACAGAAGGCAGTTTGATGATTCTCGCTGTTCATACATTCAGATCACGTCAATTATATTTTTTTTACAATTCCACTCGCCGTCGCTGTGTCCTGCTATGCATTTAAATTTTGAAGTGTGCTAAAATTAGCGATAACGTTTTGTATCATTTGACAGCACGCAGAAAATGTTAAAGTGTCAAGAATATTATTATGCCTTGTGGCTACGTATATTATTAACAATTTTATGCATGCACATTCGTAATTTGGTAACAGTGCAAAAAAACAGTAACAGTTTCTGCATGTTAAATATTGATTATGATGCTGACGTTCTAATCTGAAGTATATAGTAGCAGGTGATTGACCATTTATTTCGTATGTATGAATGCCTGATAGAATGCATTATTTTCTTGAATCGCTGCATTTCAATCTCATTATGGATCATCTAATCATCGTCATCATGTCTTTTCTCTGAACCGATGTTAATTCATGACATGACCAGCACTAAATATACTTTTATTAGAAAAGAAAACGGTACATCATCAATCGCTTGAGAAAAAAATTGCAATGCAACATAAGCTATACTACTGCTTCTGCAGTCAATATGTCAAAAAATAACGCACGAAAAGCTAAAAGTCGTGCATGACTTACTCTATCAAGCAGAAAGGACCACAGCTTTTATTTACAGCCGCACACACAACACGATTACAAGTTTAAAACATCAACATCAATTGATCTGTATTTTATGTGGAGTTTGTACGAACATCTACAGAGAGTCGTGCTACAGCCGTCAATTATTTGATAGTTGGACAATGATACCCTTTCCCCCTTCTTCTTGTACATATTTTTTACACCTTGTACTTTTATTGTATAGAACAGATTATTTTTAAATATTTCAAGTTAATAATAGTTGGATAGGCAAACATTCAAGTTTAGTTGATAGAGAAAATTGGTATCAGTATCAAATATCGTGATTATTCAAACAGGAAATCTTCAAATCATAATACGTAAGTAATACGTAGGCTTGCTTTCCTAGAAAAAAACATAATGCAAATGTCCTGTAAGTAGTGCATAAGGTAAAACGTGATAAAGGAAGTATAAAAAAACTTTAAACTTTTGATGCTTTTGATGACGGGAATGATGCCTAGTCCGATAAACGTTCTACATTGAGGCAGTTCAGACTCAGTCGTCGTAATAATCAGAAAAGAAGAATTTGCAATTCATGACAAATGGATAATGATAAATAAATCATGTATATGTAAATAAATACTTGACACGACACTCTCATAATATTTTTGTTGCGCTTTTTCCCATTAAATTCCGTGTTAGTGTGTTTATGTGGCTGTTGGTTTTTCCTGCAGTTAAATTTCTAGAGAAGATGAACAAACAAACAGCATGCCACGAAAAAAGTGAATGCTTCTTTCGGCTGTTGGTTTCAATTGATATCAGTATCATGAACGACGAGTTAGCAAAACATGAACAGAGAACTGAAAAAAAGAGGTGAGGTTTTAAAAAATTGCTTCACTGCTGCTATTCAACCACCATTGTGTTTAAAATTAGAATTTTAAACGTTATACTGTATTTAGTCAATGAGCCATATAACCATTTTAAAAAGTTCCATTCAGTCAGAATCTGTAGAACAAAAACAGGACATGTTTAAAAAAATAATTGTATGCTTCTGACAATGAGTTCGGTTAGCATTCATCACTGATGAAAAAACTCAATTTGCATAAATTTATGGTTAACTATAAATAAACAGTAAGTTGATTAGCATAATAATAAATCAATAAACAAAAATTGAAAATAGGTGACAGCACAGAACTCAACTCATGCAAGTGGAGTAGAGCACCGAGTTAGACCGACAGGTACAAACAGCCTTTCCTGCCATCTGCATACGAGAATTGAGAATGACAAAGGGAAATTTTATATAACTTTTGTCAGGGGATTATTATAATTCGTATTTATAAACGACATTCAGTATTTTGGAGCCCAACTGTGGTCACTTTCCATAATAGCATTACCAAAAAATAATGGCAAAATATTAATAGCAAATCTCATGCGTTGGGTATTTTGTCTTTACTTCCTCCCCACCTATAAAACCTCTCCCTTATACTCTCGTCAATCCAACCAAACAATATTACTATTGCATGAGAGAGTCTATACTACTGGACCTCCTAGTAAACTTGCTCTCTAATCTAATCTCTTTGTTCTTTACACCAAGAAAGGTGAGTACAGAGTCTCTAGCGATATTGTATATTTTTCGCAGCATGTGGCCTGATCGAATGTTACCCCATGTGTAATTTTCGCTGCTGCTCCTCCCGTTGCTAATACCACTGCAATGCAACATAGAAAAGAAGAACAGTAAATGTAAATGAATTCAAGTTTGTGAAAGCGCTACTACTCACTCTCAGTAGTTATCCTGGGAGACGCACATTTTTTCCAAAGAACACCATACGCAATGAACGTTCCACCGTTACTGCTACCGTTTTTTGTTGCGTTACTCTGCGTAAATAATAACAATAACATTGCGTTTGGCTGATATTGGTAGGAGAGCAGCATGCAAAATGAACAGGATTCCATGAGACCCACATACATTATTGTTCTTCCCCGTAATATTACATTGGTATGAATAAAATGGAAATGTACGCCAGGCATAATGTTATGTATGTACATATAAATATATGGCAAGGAAGCCAAGCCAAACTTTCTGTCCGGCTTTCCTTGAAAACGACAATGTCGACGTCGACAAGGAAGTCGTCGCTTTATGTAACTTTCTTTTTCTCCGACTATATCTACTACTACTACCACTACTTGTAATACTCCCCCTAATAAATCCTGCGAAAGAAGTTAGAAAAGGGAGAAAGAGAGCTGAAGTTTTAGTTGAATTAAAATCCCACAGTGGAAGTAGCACGGGAACAGCGGAAAAGTCTTGAGAAAACTTGGTTACTTTGTTACTACACACACACTATCTATCTTTTTCTCTTCTACTGCAACATCAACGACAACAAACAACAAGAGAGTAAAATTTACAAGCGACCAAACCAGGCGTACAACACCGCCACCACCGTAAAAATAGTTTTTCTCCGTACATTCTTTTCTACCGGTTGGTAGTAATGGTTCAGTTAGTTCAGTATCATGGCTTTCTTTTCGAAATATTTTTTTTCTTTTTATCTTGCTTACATTTAGATACACCATGTGAAGACATGAACCAAGCAAATTTCTTTACACATGCATAAAATAATATAGAGAGGGGGAGAAGATGTACTTTTTTTCTACCTTTTGACCAAAAAAATGGGATAGAAACCAGTCTGGTTTATTATATGAAATGTATATGCGTGGGTAGTAGTATGTAGACCTTACCTAATGAAGATTAATTATGGAGCCCGACGAAACGAAATCAAAAGATGTCTGGATCCATAATAAGTTTTACTTTCTTCATCTCAACACCAAGTAAGTTGGAAGCAAGGAGTGGTGGTGGTGTAGGTAGGTTCATAACTTGGGGTTCTTCTAAAGATACTGTTTGCTTTGGTGAGAGCTCATTCACCGTTCACACACCGACACCTACTACACAGTCAGTACATGCAAACATAAATATAAGCGGTATCCATACCAACAGTTACACGATGAACTTTACTAATGTAAACAGAAAATTTACGTTATTAAGTTTATCAAGCTGATCTAAACATGCACGGTGAGTAATGTGGTGGCAGTAGTGGTAGTAAATTAATTCAGGATGCTAAGTGAAAACGTACAGGAATTGAGAGAAATTCTTGGCGAGAAATCGACCATCTTTGAATTTTGGAATGCAAATTTACGTAAACTATTATAAATATAAAGTGTAGTCGTAATACAAAATATGCATTTTCTTTCCTTTAATTTCCTGTTGCTACTTTCGTAAAATAGATCACTACAAGAAATAAATATGATTGAATGATATATATCTATTGGCCTATTATGCTTCTATTGAACCAAAGCCATTCAACTTGACTACTGGCAGTTTTTTTGCCGACGATGATGTCGTGCCTAATAACAATATTTTTTACTACGATTACTACGGATGATCCTATCATTTCTTGTGATCATCATTCATTACAAACCAACATGATTACATGTTTCAGTTGCGACTGATAAGCAGGTGGGCTGTTTCTTATTATACGTAATAAGAAGAAAGAATTATTGTTATTATTGGCATATGCTACTTTGAGTCTTATGACCTTCTTCTCACACACAACTACCGTTTCTAATATTATCGCTAGTTTCATCATCACGACAGGCTTATCAATGGAGCAGTGCTACTGCCAGTTTTTTTCTTATGAATCGAAAAGTTTTACGTAAATCTTTAAAAGAAAAGTTAAATCTTTTTTCTTAGCAAAGCGGGGAGAGGTGAATGGGAAAAAATGGAACTAAATTGAACTGAGAAAACGAGAATCTATAATACTTCTAGTCAAAGTTTAGCAGCACAAAGGCAACCGAATAGAATCAGATGAAATCTCTTTCGTGCGTGTATTTATGAGGTGATTTTTACAAAGGCATAATCGGAGGATGCACCTAATTTAGTCTGTCGTGTTAATATTGATTGTTAGTCAAAACACCTTGCTATTACTTATCTTTTAGGAAAGGATGCCAGACCAGAAGCCATCACGAATACACATGCATTGCATTTATTAATAATGGTCCCTGTTACTTTTTCATGCACGTTGTCTGTCATGGAATGAATCTTGTCAGTGTAGTAAAGTCGATCATTAGCATACCTTTATAGTCTCATTATTCTTGAAAAGAAGAGCGCAAAAAGCAGCTAATCGTGTATCCCAACACTGAATTGAACAGACACTGCCTGCCACCGTCTTGCCACCGCGGTCGTCGTGTCAAACGTGCACGCGTGTGTGTGGGTGCTTCATTTTCATTAACGCTTAATATTATTATGCAAAATGGCAAAGATGAACAGTGACTTTGACTCTAAATGACCGTACATATTATTATTTTGATCTGATGTGAAATGTGAGCTTTTGAAGACAATATGCCACGCCATCCCGTAATAATAATAGGTTCAGTCAGTAGTGTCAAAAGAGTCAAGAGTTTTTTTTTCTTTCATAGTAAAAATTATGCTACTTATTTCTACTTATCATGATGGTGGTAATGACTTTTTTCTGCGAAATTCATACATTGAACCTCCATGACAGCAGAAAGGTGTGCAGTTGTGTGGAGGCGGTCGTGAGATCATGATGATTTGTGGCCCTGAACCAACAACAACAACCAAAGGAAGAAGAAAACAAGGTTTGATCACTGCTAAATAAAAATGTGCAGAGATTTATGCCCAGTAGTTCATGAAGCTTACTGCTAATTCTTCTGCTTTTTATGTTGATTTTTTATTGTACTGAACGCATCGAATATTCTTCCATTTACAGCTATTACTCCGGGTTATAGTGGTTATGCTCATTCGTTGTCAGATAACACATGACCTAATCATCTGTCTTGCCGCTTGATTCTACAAGTTTTTTTTAATGCATTAATTGTCCCGTTACTCCGTTTATTAACACGATATTAGTTTGGATCCTTGCATTTTTACTGAGACGTGATGCATATGAATGACAGGGCTTTAATAAAACAAAAAATGTGATCAAGTTTGTTCGATTTGTCATTTTTATTAGCTTGACTTGTTGCTATACGGTACAGCACAAGGCACATTGAAACCCATCAAAAAACCACCATCTTGTCAGGAACACTTAACAAAGCTTAAATTCTACTTTATCAACATTTTAAATAAACCCTAGCCAAGCTTATACTTATGCTGCTTGTTATAGTGAGAATCAACTATATTTTTTGCTAGTGGCATGACACGTATGTTTTTAAGCTAAGCATGTAATATTCACACTGTCAATGTACAAAAAATGCAGATTTGAGTGGAGCTGTGAGATGATGCCATTATGCAAATACCCGTAAGTATGGAACAAGATATGTACACAATCGTCGTACAACAAAGAGGAAGGCCCGAGAAGTAATCTTGCCGATTTGATGATAGTGATGAACTTTTTATGTGGAAATTGCATCTTGCATTAAAAAGGATGCGGTGTTATGATTATGGAATGGGATGACTAGGCACGTATTTGAGGAGAATGAAACTAATTGCAATTTTCAAAATGCCTTGTAAGCTGGCCCGATCATTGCACTGTTGGAGCTCAATATAATCTCATCTTATGTTCGTCATTGAGAATAGGCATATTATTTAATGTACCTACATACTACTATATCCACATATACAAGACAATGCCTTGGAGCATTCACCATCAGGATTGCATGTTTGTACATTAAGCAGGGTTGATGCGTGCATCTGTTTATTTTACAAAAAAGCTTGCAATTTTCCCCCGAACATTTATTACAGCTCCATAGTACATCTTTTACCGTTTTTGGTTGAATAAGTTGAATCTTCTGACACAGGTATTCTATCGATCTGTCTGTTTACTATATTCATGCGGCACCCACATCCAAAGAAGAAGGAGCATGATGAATGAATGTATCTATTTATTATGCATATATGCAGCTTTTAAACTTATTGGTTTGTTCTTGGACTTGAAAATATACAACAAGATCTTCTGCAAGCCAACACCATCTACTAATGAGGATCCATACGTGAATATAGAACAGGTGTGTGTAAATCAGTGTCAGACAGTCAGCTCAACAGGAAAGAGTGGGGTACATCTATAAAAGGTAAGTGGCCGTAATGGCAAAGTGCGATACAGGAAGGAAGGAAAAAGTACGCACACGTCACACGCACGCACGCACATTTCTACCACCACCACCACGCATGATAAAAGGATGAAAGCGCTTTATAATGGTAATATGAAGATGACTTGATATGACGATGACAGATGCCTTTCGCCATGAATATGTTATCCGAGCTCTGCTGTGCATGCAACCATTTAGCTGGTTTTTAGCTTGGTGAGCATTTATGATTGTGATATTAAATTATATACCTATGATCCAGCAGCTGTTGTCTCTCGACAACATATACTTGTGTAAATATTCCCTTTATGATTATAGGTAACATTACTGAAAAAGTCTGTAACAGCAGTAAGTGCGATATGATATGTGGGCGATGTTAATGATGATATATGGAGAATATTTTTTATGATTACAGTTTTACAACAACGTGTACTGGCATAAGGTGTCTGTTTATTTTTACACAATAATGCACACTACAACAACCATACGTATTTTTTACACGATGATGATGATGATCATATCCGCACAAAACAATGTGAAACCTGACACATGACATACTTTTACCTCTTACCGCAGTTCTAAAAAAACCACAAATTTGGTAGCACTTACTGCCGCATCCAAAAAAAACTCTACGAACCAAAAATTATTCTCGGAAGAGAAAACAACGAGAGTCACCTTATCTTCCCCGCAGCGAGCGACCGACCACTTTAGTTAGCACTCACTCAGCAAGCCAAGCTAAAGGACCACAAGTGGAGGAGATTTGATATCAATTGTGTGCGTAAAATCATTGAAAATAACAAATAATATTAAGGATATAGTCATCAATAATAACCTTCCGCCCACGCATCATTATTAGCACACGTTTTGAGTAGAGTGGGCTTTTTCCACAGAAAAAAGAAAAGATGAAATGGTATACAGTTTGGTTGGCACATACAATACAAACAAATTTGCATGTCATGTCGAAGGGGAATAGACATGGACACTACATTACATGAAAAACCGGAAATTGAAACTTTTTTAAATGTACCCGAAAGAAACTACTATGTACGTATGCGCACACCAACAGCATCTTGTTCAATTTGTATGTGTGGTAATATTGAACGCATATTAAATTACATTTTAGAAAGACCACTAGACTACCTATGTATCTTTCACGGAAGCCAGTCCACAAATAGAACCAAACTACGAGTTGAACCTCTCTTTTTAAGTAGTATACATTAGTATCAAGTGGTAATACAATAATAATGCATAAAATTGTATCGCTTTACATCACCGCATTTTATTTTCGACAATATGATAATGGTCTCTCTCTCTCTGCCTTATTCTAGAAAAGGCAGAAAAAAGAAGGATCCATTTTCCATGAAAAACGACTGGTACTCAATAAGCTTTTATTGGGTTGCTCAAAAATGGATTTGCTTGGAAGTTGGAGTGCTTCCCCCTTCTTCGTTCCTACCCCACAAAACATTTTATAGTTACAATAATAGCCAACTATATTATAAAAATGTAGCAGCATCGTACAAAAAAACTTTGTAGGGTGACTATCGTACTGGGCAATGTTATATAAATTCTGTACAATGAACAGTATGCTTATGCTTCCAGTAAAGAATTTCTTCTTGCGAACCCAACCACTTTTTTGTCCAGCTCACGTGCAATGTGTGTGGTGTATGGATTGATACAAAAATAGGTGAGCCCTGAAGAATAAGTGAGGTAACAGGAGAAAATAAGCAGCAACAGCGTATATATAGGTAATAATATATTATCCGGCTTCTTCTTCTTCTTACGCCATCACTCTCAACGTCTCTATAAATATGTATTATTACACAATACGATAATGGAATGAAAATGGCCAGTGAACCAGATACTAATGCAAATTCTTTTTACAAGCCACACACAAGGAGCGAAAAAAGGAAACGACCACTCTTTTACTCTGGACAGCAGACAGCATCAGCATATTACACGTTGAATGGATGGATTCCATTTTTCTCTTTGGGTACAACAGAGAGAAGAATGAGATCGTCAAGGAGGAGAATGTAGGTAAGTCATATCATTCGTACCTACATACGCTGTCGTCGTTACATTAAAACGCCAGCAGCCGTGCCAACCATCCATTCAACTTTCTTTTTTAACCTTATCATGTTCGCCCCCGAAAAATCTGAAGTGGTGTTTTTGCGGTTGGTTTCCTTTTTTATTCATGGTTCCATGCGTGGTGGCCTACAACTCATGAACATCATTCATGAAAACGTGTGTATCGATAATGTGACTATGAGCAGAAAGTCGGGAAAGAGTGAATGACTGGAAAAGTACAAAAATAAATTCCCCGGTTGATATGGACTACAGACCTTGTTTTATCATGGATGATGGACTTCTACCCGTTTCCTTGGAACATTAATGATACATATGACTCATGACATGTATGTAAATGCATCAATGTCCATATAACGTCAATATTCTATACCGTGAGGCAGGTAAAAACTATATTAGTATACGCATCACCTTAAGATATGTATATGATTTATATCATGAAAATTAAGACCAAGAACAAGTTGCTGTAGCAGTAAGGCAGAAAATTGAAGGAAAAGGTAAGATTTCCTCGTTTTGCCTTTAAATGTGCTGTCAGACCCTGCCTTATATTTTATTGTTACCATTTCGCTGTTGTACATGCTGACGTTTGCTTTCATAATAAAACCACTCAATACTCACTTTCATTTTCTTATTCCACGCTTTACATATGCACTTGACCGCAATTTCGTACAATTGAATGATGGATTAGTTAGCTGTTAAGGTTAGTAGGAAAAATACTAGCTTACGTTGTCAAAATCCGTTTTCTTCAGTGAAGGACTATGTAGGGATGTCACTTGGTCATATGGTGAAGAAAGTACTAATACAAAATGAATACGTATAGTATACATGCACATGTATATATTTAACAGAAGATAAAAATAATTGCGTTATTGGTGTTCCAAACTAGCATTTTGATCGCATCACAAAAGTAGAGAGGCGAGCCAACAATGACGTTTTGCAAACAAGGCTAATCCTTTGAACATGTTATATCGATAAATGTTTATTAAAAAGGAGAGATCAAGAATGACTTTTTAGAATGGATGGGAGGAGAGAAAAGAATAATGAAAGCAGAAATAATGGAAATTGCGAATATTGATCCGATGTAAATCCTTGCCTCAGCTCACTTTTTTCTTGACATTAGTATTTAGTAGTTAATTCCAGTTCATTGTAAACTTGCTGCGAGCATAGGCATAACGATCTTCAATTCTCAAATGACGTAAGATTAAATGCTCAGGTCAAATAAAGATGAACAACTACCTTGCGTACCACTACCTACCTGCCTTTTTTATTGTTTGGCAGAATCAGGATAAGAGATTACAAAACTAAGAGTTCCGGACCGGGACTCCTTTTTAGTAGAGTCGACGTTATACAGCTCATTCATAAACTCAATATTTTTACGTGACTAAAATTTCGTTATCTTTCACTGCAACTTTTTGACTCTTGCTATTATATATTTCTATGGAGATATTGTGTCTTATCACCACGTTTTGCTTTTTGCAGTTTACTTCAAATTGGATGCATTACCTTTACAGACCACAACAACAACATCAAGAAAATAACACAATGCCTTTGACAATCATATCTATTCACGATAACATAAACTAATAGCACAATAATATAACATATATAATACATTATTTTTACAATGTCTGCCTACCCATTATTCTTACAAAAATAGGATATGCATGCAATATTCCATTCCAACAAAGAGGATGTTTTCGTGAGTGAAAAAGAAAGCCAAAAAATCCATCAGCTCGTCCATCAAAACACTTCCTTCTCCTTCCTCTTTACTTTGCACGTGGCAAACAAATGTGAAACTGAAAAGGCTAACTGCTGCCATGTGAATATCTAATGGAAGGGAAATTTGACCTTTTGCTGGAGAAAAGTGATATAGTCGCTTTAACACCTTAACAAAAAACTGCATTTTCTATTCCTTTCAATCCAACTTTTTCCTTCTTAAGAAAGGAACAAAAGCACATGCTATTTTTGTCTGAATTTATGATAACTGTTATTATTATTATTACGCTATTAGTCGCTGGCAGAGAACTTGTGGAAGTGAAAAATTGCGTGCATGTCAATCCAAAACTCGTATTTTATGTCTGATAACCTTTCAAAGGCTTTTAGTAGTTGTGAAAGTAAAACTGCCAAAAAATAATATTGTGAATCAAGTGAACCGGAAGTAGAAGAAAAGTTAATTAATGATTATTTAATGGTACTATAATTAATTGGCATTTAATTTGCACATTAGAATTCATGTACAAGCTCTGAAAGATTTGAGATGAAATAAGACAATTGATACATTTACCTTTGTTTACTTTTAGTAATTTAAACACATTGTGTAGCAATTTAATAGCATGATAGCACAAATTAAACTAATTGCACCCAGAAAATCCTCTACGGCGGCTTCTAAAAATAAGGGCTACTCAACTGTAAAACAGGCCAATATTAGCTCACAAAAGTGCTGGAACATGAGTGCAAAATCTTCCATAGCTGGCGACGTGGCGACCAGTAACGCAATTGTGTTGTGATGTAGATTACCGAAGATTTTGCAGACAAGCTTTTTCCTATTTTATGCCTGGTTGCCTTGCTTTGCTGCTGTGGAAGTTCCACAGTGGAATGCTGACTGATTGCTCTTGTTGGTGGAATATCTTTATTACTACCATTTCAGTTCAGTCGTTGATGCTGATTAAATTAATTAATTAATTGAGGTTTTATTAACTTACCCATTGTCGGTCCGTCGTCTTTAAAGTGAAGGACACGTTAGTTAATATTTTTAAAATTAAAAAGTTGTCTGTACGTAATGTCACTCCACACTAGAACCAATACAAAGTATGTACTACAGTTCAATAAAACGCATGTAAGCCGAGCCAGTTTAGGTTTTAAAAGTAGTTAAAATCCTGACTACATATGTCTCCAAAGTAGAAATATAGGATAGATTGTTAACGTCAAAATGATTAAGAGTTTGCTTAACAGCCCGTAATATAGTATCATCTTTTAACCTGATGGTGATCCGCAGTGCGTAAAAAAATGCAAATTCCATATCTTATCTTATCTTAACAATAACAAAAGTCATATCAGTTAGCATCGGCATCGGGTTTTGCATATTATTTACATGTCAAATAACATAATGGGACAAAATAAGTATAATAATCATGATAACGTCATGATACCCTGTACCCAGGTAGGTATAGATGTTTGGGATTTAAAGATTATCCTGTAACTCAAAACTTTAGAGAATGTCATGTTATTCAGTCATGTTTATTTACTAAACTGCTCTCATATCTTATGTTGTATGTACGACAGTGTGGACAGAATACAGAACGAGAAGAGATAACTGTCTGATTATTTGGTTGCATCAAACTGGCTTATTACCGTTAAAAGTAGACGGTTGGTTTGGTATATAGCCTTTAGCATGATATCTTGAATAAAGTAGAAGTTGGATATGGCAAAAGAATATCTTTTTATTCGGCCTACTTCTAATTCTCGATAGTTTTTGAGCAACCAAGCTGGAAGTAGATCACAGAGATCAAGTTGCCTTATTTGGAGTCAGGTATACAATCGAAAAAATAAGCGGTGGTGAGGCCGATATGTTTAGCTTATTATGGAGGTAGGAGCGTAATAATGTATATGTATTTTAACATTTGTAGTTGAAAGAAACGATTTACTGTTAAGAAAACATTGTAACAAACTGACATATACCTTACAAAACCAAGCTTATTGGGCTGAATATCTTTTTTTGCAAAAATACACGTTGTAAAACTTGATGGATTTCTTACTACTTGAGATAACCTGAACCAAAGTGGTTGATTCAATGTAAACGGTCAATAACTTCGTTTCTCATTAGCAAGGGCAGCTGTTATGCAATATCTCGAAAAATGAAAAATGTCGGTCAAGTCGTGTCTGAAAAGACGATGTTCACTCAAATGAGTAGATGGACTAGTCGACACAGACGGCTTAAATATTTCCAAGTAGACTTATAGTGTCCGTTAATGATTATCTTTGAAAGAGCTGGATTACCTAAATATGACTAATTGGATATGAGATGCTCATGAAAACCTTCTTAGTATTATGTGATGCCAAAATATGAATTCTTAAATAATGAAGATAAAACAAACCCGTCTTTAACAAGACACTAATATAAAACTAGGCAAAGCAAGCATTAATTTTCAGACCGTAACGGTATGTAAGCAGAAAAAAGCAAGCAAAAATATCTATGGAAAGAGTATGTATAAACTGAGTAACTTACAGTGGGTCATCTTTGCTAACAATAAAGTAGTCTTCTGCTGGCGTTTTATCCAAAATCACATTAGTTTTTGGCACATTGGTTCCTTCATCTGGATGCAGTCTATCATCACCATCACCAGTCCCACTTTTCGATTTATCACCGCATCCTCTACTATCCTCGTCATCACAGCCGTTATCATCATCCTTGTCACCTTTCCTCTCACCGTTGTCATCTACAATATTATTTTTATTGTCATTCCGTGCTGATTTTGCACGTTCCAGCAGTTCACCAGAAGTAGCAAGAAGAAGCTGGTTCATTCCATCAGTATTTCCAACCGATGAAACCTTCTCCTCTTCCTGTTTTTGCGATTCTCCTAACGACTGCATTGTTTGTTTGTTATCTTTAGTCAGAGCATCATCGCCAATATGTCCAGTTGGACTAGTGGAATCGTTATCACTACCGCTATTAGTACTACAACCAGCTTTCTCTTCTGTCGCCTTTTCCTGCTGCACAGATACTTGGTCCTGCATGTTTTCCCACGTTGTTTTCCTTACACAGGAAGCGACTTATCAGAAAGGAAAGTAAAAACCTGACCGAGTGATTTTCTGATGCAGTTGTTGTTTCTCTTTCCTTTTACTCCTATTACTCTATATAAATGAGTTTGCTTGTTCATGTATATAAGCATGAGGGGATGGATACGACTTGGAGATAAAAAAGCACAAACGAAAGAAAAAATGTAGACATTGGATATACCGACACGATTTTTTATTATTAGTAAACCTGATACAAATACACTTTCACTTTCGTGTTCCTAGTTCAACTATCACGTTATATAACCGCCACTATTATAGTGTCAAACTACTTTCTATTCCAGCATGGGTATTGGCACTAGTGGTCTTCGCTACCATAACTGCTGCTGTCACAACTTTCATTTCCGATTGCAATAATAAAAGCAGTAGGGAAAAAACTGGGTTGGCTGAGACTACAACGCCATTGGCACTCTTGTTTTCTCGTCGCAATAGCAGCAGCCGCCGCCAGCATATTGCTTCATCTGGTGACTACACAGTCGTAGTTCTTGATGCAAAAATCTCTATTCCAAAAAATCCCGTTTTTTTCTCTCTCTTCTTCTACGAATATTATGACAAGAAACCAATTTCCTTTTTTCGTGTGTTAACAGTTCACACTGCTACTCATTCGCTACCAGGGACTCTTTCCCTTTTGCTATAATATAATAACATATCAGTCGTCAATATTCTCACTCACACAGTGTTCTACATTTTAGCAAGTCGTTACATTACAAACTCCCTTGTTCCTTCCACATTCTCTCTAGCACAGGGAGTAAAAGTAACGGTTTTGACGTAACCACTCATTCTTCTTCTTCACATTTTTTACAATGTTGATAACGGCCGCGCGGGTCGGAGGAAGGAGGGGTCCGTAATTGATATAAATTTCTTCCTCGTGAATGTCGACACCATATCACTCCGTATTCAAGATTTCACCAGTAGTTTTGTAGCAACAGCACATGAAGCTTTTTTGCACACTGATACACTCAGACGATACCAAAAGTAGAGAAAAGAAAAAGTTTTATTCTTGGTTGCCTCTATATAGTAACCTTACATGCTGGGCTTGCTCATGATAATGATGATGACAGCACACAAGTTTTAGTGATACGACAAAATTTTCATGGAATTTATTTCCATCCCACTCCCAACAAAGTGATATTGTAACGTGTGAAACTCTCTCTCTGTGTAGTCGTGTTTTTTATGCTTTCTTTTCAAGAGTCATATAGATATACATTGTGGAACAAGAAGAATGCACCAAGTTGCACTTGTCTTGGGAACTAGTTTTTTTTTGGACTATGTTCTAGTAGGCCGACACGCTACACGACAGCTAGCAACTTTGGATCCATTGGAGAGATAAGAAGATGCGTTTTCTTCACTGCTATGCTGCTTCCTAACTACTGTTGCTTTACAACAAACTGCTTTAGTTAGACTAGCTCTTCTTCCTTTTCTCTTTCTTTCTTTCAGGGAGAGAAAAAATATGACACTTGCCAAGAAAAGAAACACATAAAATGTCGTATGCACATGCTATGCATTTTATATAATAATAATAAAATGGTTAAAAAAGATTGACAACAACATGTGCTCTCTCGGGCTGGCTGACACACATGCATACATGAATGGTCTACTCTTGCATTTTACTACTAAAGTAGATTGTATGTAGAATAATTCATTGAAACGAATATGTCATCCAAACGAGTTAAGTAAAATAGTTAGCATAGTATAATATGAGTTTTGTTCGATTTAAAAACAGAGGCACTGTATAACGGGGCTAGGAAGGAAGTGGAACTTCTTGATGGTGAGGCTAGAGAATCATGAAGAGAGGATCCTCCGGAATGAAATGAGTAATGGGAATATTATAAAAGTTTAAATTGAATGTAGAGGAAGTGGAGGCATAGTTCCTTGTAAAAGTTTGCATTGTCCCATTTATCCTTCCTCGTCTTCTGTAATTGAAACAAAAAAAGAAAATATTAGATAGCGGCTAATCATACGGTTAGATAACATTACGGGAAACCTTTCTTGATGATTAATGGAGGGAAGGAGTATTTTATCAATATCAAGCGAACAAACATTAAAATCTATTAAATCTACACGAATTTTTCACCTCCTCAAGTGTAAAGAATGATCTTGCAGGCGTAATTTGTAACTTTACTAAAAGCATAATAAAACTATTTCTTGGTATGATTTTTACATAAAGTTGATATAATGCAGTGGATATCCATTATGTTCTGCAACGCAATTTTTTGCTGGCAAGCAACAGAGAAGGATTCTGTCACTGTCAGTAATGGTAGCATCGTCATGTCATGAAAAATTTGCAACCGAGTAATCTTTCATTGAACAGACATGCTAAAAAATGTATAAATACGTAATGTGATAATCGAAACTTGATGCATATGCATACAAGAAAGCTCTGGCTCTTACATTTTTGTAATGGGTTAGCACCTTTACTAGTGCCGCCACGGATTTTAATTATCATTAAATAAATAAGCATTGGAAATATGTATAATAAAACATATATAAACTTTATACTTCTCACAGATCTCGATTTTCTATTTTTAATGTTCGAAATAAATTTTGAATGTTTCATTTTTCATAAATTGTGCCTAAACCAGCATAATGGTATGCACCTAACTACCTAACTGGTAACTAACCTAAAACACATACGTGCATGTATTATTGCACTGGACATAATTATTATTAGTATACCCTTAAAACGAGCAGGAACTTGCTAGTAAATAGTTTATTTTCCTCAAAGGCAGAAATTAATATATCGAAATCATGTTTTACTTACATCGTTGGCTAAATTCTAATAATTTTTCCTTTCCGGATTATCTACTTGCGATTTTTATGAGACAATGCTGATATCTTTATGCTAGATCCAATAGATTACAGTACAACTTTGCAAGACATTTTTTACTCGCAGACAAACGAAGGACATCATGGTGCCATTGTCAGCATTGGATCGTCATTTCTTCAAACGTTTGGAACAGCAGAGGGATCTTTCATGTCTTCAAGGAAATACTGGAATATTTGTACACTGGCGAGACAAAACTCCCAAGGCTCAAGTGCTTCCGATCGCTCAATATTATGATTTACCGACATTGAAGGGATATTGTGAGTCTGGAATCTAAAATCCCAAAAAATCTATATGTCGAGAACTCAGCAGAGGGTCTGGTTTACGCTCTATTTTATAATGCCAATCTGCTGAAACCCAGTCATCGACTACAATTAACCGGTGAGCTCAATTTACTTCATGCATTTGAGATTAAGATTTAGTTTTGGTTTAATTATTTCTAAAATATCATTATTCTTTCAGTTATAAAAGGTATATGCGAAAAACTAAGTCCTTCTAACAATTCGCACACACTCATTCAAACGTGTTTGTTGATCTTTATGTGTCTCATAGTCACTAATGTAAGTAGCTACCTATATAGTATTATTTTCTTGGCTTCGTGTCAATTGGCTTCCAACATTGTAAACGAGTAAAGATGAACCTTAGTGTTGATACTAACTAATAGTATGGCAGAAATACAAATATATATACCTAAACATATTGGTAAAATATAATAAGGAAAAGGACTGCATAATATAAAATGCAGTGGTATTGAATAGTTGTAAGAGAAGTTGTATTTCTACTTTGACTATTCTTCAAACGCACTTTGAATTAAAAGATTTTCAATTTAGTAAAAAGCTCTTCTTCTTCGTTAGCTTCTCTCGTCCAACCGCTAACCAATTCGACAAAAAGATTGTAAATTCGACCATCCCAGTCTTCATGTTATTTACCGTTACATTCTCATTTCCTATTGCATTTTAGATACACTCCAAAATAGCTAATTTTGAGAGATATAAGCTCTGAGATAACATACCACATTACCAAGACGCACGTGATGATGGAGAAGTTTATTTGGAACTAATGGTAATATGTAATAGTAGAGATAGATGTGTGATACATGAAGCTCCTTGCCAAAAATCATTACGTCCTCCAAAATATCCACTTCACATTTTTTCCTGGCGTACTTCACATTTCATTAAGCGTATAAAAGTCTCCTCCTTTCTCCCATGTCATGTTTGATACAAGAAAAAGAAAGAGATGTCTCAAGAGAGCATAACGACAATAACAGAGGAAGGACGAGAATCAAACGTCAAACTAGCAGCTTTGTAAGAATGTAAGTGGTCTGATTTTGAAATAATTGTTGTAAGAATATTCCAAACTGTATAGTTACACCTTGTAGATTTAACTGTTATATGAAAAAAATAATGTCAACTTTTGACTTGCCAATTAAGCTGAAATTCAATATGACGCGCAGTGTAACAGACTAGTTGGAAAACTTATAAATATGCACCAGAGTATGCTACGTATTTTATTTTGTTTACGCAAGAAAATAAAATTAAAAGGTATTCACCAAAGCAAAAATTGACAATATTTAAATTATAAAATCACAACAGATCTAGTTGTTACATTACTAGTTGTTGTTACGTGGAAAAGTTGGAATTTGGACTGCATTCATATAAATGTTACTTAAAGAGAAAGTCGTAGTAAAATCTGGAAATTCTGAAGAGTAATAATAAATGAATACGCACTTGTTAAGTCTGTTTTGCACACACCAGTTATCTCATACACGGCCTAGTTTTTAACGTCGTAAACAGTTATATCCGATTACCTTGAATTCATGCTGTTTCACATGCTAAAACAGGCAACCAACCTTTCACATTCCGACATAAGTGTCAATACTCGTGTTTGTTTCAATTGTTTTGTTTTCAAATGTAAAAATAAACGCTATAGAACAAAGTGCAAGTATAAGATATTATTGTTTCATGCGTACATGTTTGTTTGCCTTTCCCTAACATGAACTTTTCTGGAACACTGAACGGGAAATGATGGTCCTTGACAAAAAATTCATAGACGTATAATTTTCAATGACATCATGACAATGAAAATTACTGTTACAATTGTCATAATGATAAAAAACGTTACACTTTGCTTTTATGTTTATCACTGTTCCACTGACAGAGATTATATTTGTGCTTGGGTGCAAGTTGAGTAGAACAAATAAACAATGCATGCACATTGAAGACAAAAAAAATTATTTTGACAGACTTCCACAACCACCACGTTCCACGACTGCAATATTACTGTGTCAATGCAAATATAAGGTTGTATCTCAGATTGTCACAGAGCACAAAACTTTTCAGGAGAAGAAGCAGCGCACCACTTTCATGATTTTGATTGCGTTTTTTCCATCACTTCTGCTGCCTCTGATAATAACTAGTGTATGTAGTAAAGTGAAGTCTCTTTGTTTTAACAACGCTTGCATTGCGCACACACACATAATATGAAATGAAGTCTTTCGCCATGATTGCATGGCATTTTGAAATATACATCATTCAACTTGATTATTAATGGCTTCACTACAACAAATAATAATTGGTCTTGCATACTTTATTTAGATATTAAATAGTAAACTAAAAAGAGAGCTGAATCTGTCTGTCTTTTCAATTGGCTGTCTACTTGCCAATATTTCCGGAGACTGAGCCATGCATCTGACAATATGGGTTTTAAATTCTTAATTATTTTCCTACGACTTTGTTAAACTGAACTTGGTATATTCAACTTTTGAAGCTCTCCTCATCCTCTATGTAATGTCATCTAGCCGCTACTTTACCAAATGCCGGTTTGCACTTTGTAGTAAAGTATTTTATTATGATTATTAGGTGCAAACACAAACCTACATACTGTTTGCTTGCTTGCTCGACATAGTACGGACAGTTTGCATGAGCAACATTTTATCCCAAATTCACCAAACTCTTCTTTGGGACTTGGGACCATACCGTTGTAGTAGTTTGTTGGGATGAATAATGATAATTAATGGGTATTGCATTGCCTTCATCATCGCCACTATTCTGTGGTCTGGTTTAGTTAGTATTTTTTTCTTCTTTCTATAGTTACCCTGCCTAATAGACTCTCTGTCTCGTTGAAAGTTTTTGCGTTTTTCACCATCACATATAGTCAATGTCTATGGTTGCGTTGTCGGCTGCTATTAATAATTTACTCTGTTGGTCTATTGTCTCTAATATTTAGCGCCGTACTTGACACAATGGGCATTATCTGTATCTGTCTGTCTACGTCCTGAGTCCTGTGTCTTTCTTTATTTTCTATGAATGTATGTATAATTTTCTACATCCAAACATCTAAATTATACACAAGACAACATAATATATATATTTACTATATTAACGAAAGCAAAAGTATGCAAGGCAAAAGTTCTAAACGTATGTATATATCGACAAGTCTACTAAAGTACACATTTATAGTTAGTAGTTAATTATGCACACTTACTTTCGTTATGGTCTTGTTGATAATGAAGTGGAGGAGGATGAAATAGGTAAGAAGAAAGTACTTGACTATAACTCGGCAATCGGGATGCTGATGATGAAAAGACTATCATGATGATCATGAGGATAATGATACAGAAGCGTATAATAATAAGTAGTAGTGGTCCACAGTCCACACACCATCACAACAACAGCACCAATGTCACATAGATTTAGTAAAGGAGGGTGATGAATGAGTGATGGTTTTGACGATTATGATGAGGTTGTCCTCTGTTAGTCTTGTTACTTTGCTTTGGAAAATCACAGGCGTGCACACACAGGACGACTACTGCAGAACGGCGACTCTACTAGAGTCAAATTCTCGACTGAAATGCTTACCATGCATATTATGCAAATCGCATATGTACAATCCTCGTTACAAAAATGATAATCTTCATCGTAAGGAAATTAATATTACTACTGTAGACTTTGGAAATAAAAATTGCCCGTATGAGTAGCACTAACTATAGAGAACGGAGAAGTGCTGAAAAAGTACTTTTTTCCTGTGACTCATGTGAATATGTGTACTTTGTATTATTTTTACTAATGTGTAATAGGCATTTAGTATGTAGAGTTGTTGTTATAGCCTTGAAAACTCTTGTCCGTGCTGAAAAATGTGGAGTGCTGCGTTGCAGAAAAGAGAAACTGAAAGAAAAAGATCTTAAAATCTTGGCAGATTTGAATGGTAGAAGAAAATGAGCTGTTTTGAGAGCTCACATTCACAATCATTGCTTTGCTTGCACACACGATAGTTAGTAAACCATATTTGTGTATCGTTCCGTTGACTGCTATAACACTTGTTCCATTATCGCATATACGTATATAATTTATTTGCATGCAGACAAGACAATGACTTTATCTGCGTTTGAAGCACATTTTGGTACTCCTGTAAAATGTATGATGTCTCAAGTAAAAGTGAATATGTAATAAGTCAATTGTCACCAACATCACCAGCACTGAAACCACATATGTCGCAATACAAGATAACAGATAAATTCAAGCTAGTCGTTTGCAATGCTAAAAAGTGTGTGAGTCACTGACACTGACTAAAGTCATACTAAATGGAGCAGTTATCTTTTAGTCTCTTTTTTTAAAACACTAACGTCTACTGCTGCAGGAACAGTTGTTGTTACGATCCACAGAGTGGATACCATACACATTTATCTGAATGCGAATTGTAAGAGCACGCGTGAGAGGAAGATGAAACGTAGAATTGAGCACGCAGAAAAATGCTTTCCCTTTTATTCGGAACATGATCAATAGATACCACCGGCGGCAGAAGCTCCACCATCAGATGAAATATTCGGTTGAAAGGTGAATGTCAAAGGGAAAATGACTGAAAATTGTTAAGACACAATTGGTTATTTAGGTATTTATTCATAAAGAACCAAACTGATTTTTATTCTTCCTTGGGATTCTTTTGAAAAAAAACTTGGGAAACTCTATGATATTGAGCCCGCTTTTAAAAAGTAAGGCAAGGCGGATAGAGAATTAATCAAAATGTCAGAAATAAATGTGCTTCCTTCCTTTTGCTATTTGTGCTTGTATTTATGTAAAGGAGCACATTATTTGATGATATGTGATCCTCTTTGACATTGAATGGTAGGGAATGGTTGTTCTTGTACCAGCAGCTATGGCAAATGGCACACTTCCAACAAAACTATTTCTCTGTTTCAATATCAAAGCGTAATGCGACAACTTACTATTTTATTAGATAACCTATTACTGAGCCAAATTGCAAGCATGACAATTATACACACATACATATATCGTTCATTGCAATCGAAGCATCCTGTTGACTGTTGCAAACGGTTATTAACGTTGATACTATCGTCTTGAATATTGGTAATTATGTATGCTTTAGTAGGCGTTCTGTTTACTTGACATTAGCAAATCAATGATCGTCTCGCGGAACAAAAAACTGTTTTGAAGCTTGTACTAGGCACTAGCTAATCCACTGACTATTCAAGTAACAAATGGGAATCAAAATAATTTGGCCTGACTGCAAAAAATGAAGTTCTTGTTTACTTTGCTATTAAATATCATTTATTTCATTCAGTAGCAAGTATGGCAGCATGCATCTGAACTATCTAATCATTGCAACTGACGATCCACAAAAGATCAAAGCATCAGCGAGAACACTGTGCTGTAGTCTATGGAATTGTTGCGAAACTATGTATGATCTAATAAATGTAAACAACAATTAAAAATGTAATAAATATCTCATTGAAAATATTTATTTTGCGTTAGCTATCAATCTGCCTCTGTTGTGTGTAATATGCTGTGGGATGTAGACATAAACTGCATTTAGATACGAACATACATACTTTACGTTAGTGATTGAAATAATGATCGATAACTCAGTCAATAGTACCATCAAGAAAAACGATTTAGAGACCCATAAATAGACCTGTGCAGTTGAGTATAGATTAGAATACCATATAACAACACACTCTATTGAACTATGTTGGGTTTTTTTTTTGCAGATTTGTCATGAAAATCGTAGATTATGTAATAATAGGTAACTTTGTACCACACGTGAAATCCACTTTTTTAAGGGACCCTGAGATGTAACTTTTGAGGAAATCCCTTCTGGACTAAAATATCCCTGCCCTTCATGCTGAGCAAATTCAGCCACGAGCAAAATATAATCAAAACGATTATCGAAAAAAATTTGAACATGCGAGCATAACGTTAAATTTCTTTGTCTTCAACTCATATGCTTCTTCATGATCACATTTACTGTATATAATAATAAAAATAATAATAAGATTCTTTCTTTTTTTCTGTAATCCCTGGGGTATTCTCAATAAAAGTAATACTTGGACTAGAACAATAAAACACCCCCGCAAACTATGTCAGTCCTGTCAGGCAAACCATTAGGTTTTAAGAAAGTGTAGCTTCCTTTGTTCCTTTCACATTTTCCAAGTAAGTGCGTACAAGGCAGCTCAACTCTTTTTAGACGTTGTGTTCATGCCGTGAAAAGAATTCAAAAGTCAATGACTTGATATTATATCATAACTAGTCCATCAGCAATCAAGATAAAAATATAATGATATCTCCTGCTTTGTTTATGAAAGCTGATTCTAGAAAGCAATTAGAAGACGAAGAGTTTTACAGGTTATCATATTGTTTCTTAAAAATAATTTACAAAAATAATTTTAAAATCAGTTGGTTGGTTTAAAATCAGTTGGTTTTAAAATCAGTAGTTGGTAAGTAGCAAATAAATATAATGGGAAATGGAAAACTCATGGAAAGAATATGTAAAAAAAACTTAAGGTACTGAATGTGATTTGATTGTAATTGCGATTACTCTGGTACCAATTTGTATGAATCAGGAAGTAGCCAGATCCCAACGCATACACCTGTTAATTATTAAATCTTATGAAATGCTAACGATTTTCAGATAGACTGACGGACAAACATCCAAAAAAGTTACAAACTGTAGCTGTAGCCAGTACGCAGTGCTGTTAGTAAATGACAACAAAAGATTTTCTCCCAATGTATTTATTTAATGTTTTGCCCAATTTACTGGAAAGATAAATTTAGCTGTTTATTGAAACCGCAAAGCCTGATATACTTACTTCAACTTGGCTTGCTATATATAATAATGAATGAAACCGTAGATCATTATTAGTTCACCCCGAGTATAGACGGGAGACATGCTCATAAAATCTGTCATCACTGCATACCTTTTGCTCACAAACAATCATTACTACATGTCATCTTCAGTTCGCTCGCATTCAAGTTGAAAAGTTTTGCTGTAATACCACAACTTAAACTTGGTTTTATCACTGGGCGAAAAAGTTTAAGAGAGGTCTTTCTTTACACAACATGTGCCTTATGTTTTGCCATACTGTTAATAATAACAACAAATAAAAAGCTTTATTTTCCAACATAAAACGTGCTCCTCTCTAAAGCACATGTATTTATCGTTATGGTACGTAATGTGGTATATAATGTAACATTGTCAGGTAATCCTCTTTCTTCAAATATGGAATAAAAGAGGAAGGAAGATCGAAAGCTTTTCACACACACAAATGAGTCATCAAACAAAACAAAACTAGGTTTTTATTTTCCCATGATGAGAATAATGTCCACATTTTAACTGTTGACAGTAATGAGGTTATTTTCGTCTGATCATTAATACTTACTGTATATTTTACAATTAGGACACAAATATATAGAAATACCTAACCACATAATACATATTACGAGGGATTTTTGTCATGGAATTATTTAACTACGCAGTACATAAAATATTAGGTTATGTATTACAATTACGTATAGGACTAACTCCTCCATAAAATAAGCTTGGTGAAATGACTATGCGATTGTTTGTAGTTCGTTGTCTTTGTGATGATGTGATGAGGGATGGAATAAAAAAAAAGTTTTCTAATGAAACAAACCACTTGGCAGAAAATATGTACTTATAATATCTTCGCTTTAAAATATTGCATGATTACCATTAAATAGTAGGCATTATCAAATGCCAAAAACAAGACTGCCAGCTTTGCTAGAAATCGCACTAGCAAAGTATAACATTTGTGTGCATGCCACTTAATTACGTATAATGTAGCATCTTGGAAGAAAATAGAGATGAAGATTGTTGATGAACTTTTGCAACTTGGATACATCTCTCTCTACCCATATGTATTGAAATGACACTTGACTCAAAACAATAATGAGGGTGATGATGGCGATGATGAAGAGGATGATGGTGGTGGTTGTAGCTGTGAGGTTTACTTTTGTGTGGCGTGTTTATATTTTTGGGTTGCCATTTATTCTAAAAGTTGTAGTTACAAAAGTTATAACATACAATGACTTTGTGGTTGATGATAATGACGATGCCCTCATCACCATCCCACCATAAATAAGTAGCAATAAGAGTAGTAGTAAAACCTCTTAGTTAGTTTTGGGGTTTTTCTGTTAATAGTCTGCCATTAAATCTTCTTAAAACACAGTGTCTATATCTGCTACTTTGTTCGTAGACAGAAAGTGTTACTGCGTAAATGAGAATGAGTAGGTATACATAAAATGTTTATGGATTTGAGAAAAAATATGAGTACCTACAAAAACGAATCGGTTAGCTGTTTAATCTCAACTTAATTTGTACTATAATGTTAGCGAACTTTAAACCGTGATCTTCATAAAGATGCACATCTCCGTAAAATGTTTTATAAGTACCAACATCGCACATTTGTAAGCATCACTTAAAAATGTTACTTGCTTCACCAGATTCTCACTTGAATTACTGGAGAAACAAACTGATTCATTGCATTTTTCACACATATCGAAGTTTGCTTTGGGAGCACTTATTACTATTGAATGTCAACTTCAAGAGATGTTGGTTATACTCTAAATTCTTTACTGGCTTGGGTGGATGCACTTCTCTGTATATGTAAGGTTCACAGAGTGTCGCCATCGTGACCACAAGAAAATTACGTTTGTTGAGAGTAGGGATGAGGAATTTATATGAATGGACTAAAAGTTCAAAGCACTCCTACAACAAAACTACACCAATAGTTTCAGAGGCGTCAGGATATAAATATCTGAATGATGATGTAAGTATAATAATAAGCTATGTGGTTTTATACAGATATATGGAAGAAGTAAGGGAAATTTGTATGCTTTGCTCAACCCGCGTGTAATTAACCAAGTTGCTCTGTACTTAATATAGAAACACGCCATGACTACTTCATCATCATAAACTTCACCACCAGTAGTTTTGCCATGACATGAAAATAGAAATGTTTTGTAGTATCCTTCATTATACATGTGTTATGTAACGTAATGTACATATGTTCTTCTCCTTCGGTTTTTATCTCTACCTGTTATTTTTTTATTTTTGTTCAAAAATTCTACAGACTGGGGCTATTTTATGGGCGCACGACGCTGACGACTGCAAATACAGTGGTCATAATAATAATAAAATTCACGACTTTTGCTCCTTTCTTTCTACAGCGACCAGTGCAGATTTAAGTACATGACATGTATTCACGTATGCTAGAAAAGTAAGTGAATGTAAGGTGGTGTAAGTCCATATAGACTTGAACAGGACAAGAATAATTCGTGTTGAAGTTTGGGTAGATTATCTTTGATGAGGTTACTTAGAACAAGCCAGTTCGCTGTTGGGTGAGGGTTTTTCTTTCAGAGTGAGCTCTACTTCTTGCAGATATTATGATCTTGAAGATGACGAGACTCTAGAATTATGACAAAAAATTAAGGAGGAGGCCTTTAACTTTATGACCTATGTTACCCTCTAAATGTTAGTGTAACTAATATTACAATTATGTAGTCTTGTATGACCATGCATGTTCCCAGGAATTTTCGCTTACTTAAGATTACTCAAGGTTAAATCATATTATTATCGTTTTTACTATAAAAATGTAATATTTCCATATTGAGTTATTTTCGTTAGAATTTTATTAGCGTTTTTATGACGCCCTCTCGCCACAGTTAACTAACTGGGGCCATTCTGACTTTTTTTTGCATTCATTTTTTTGTCTTCTTAACTGCCTTTTTAGTGGCACCGGGAACGACTTCTATGGTTAAGGAAATGCAGGAATACATGCTAATAAAAATAAATATGTAATCTTTTAAAAGATTCCCTTTCATATTTTTACTGTCTGTGTCTTCACCCAAAAATGTGGGGTGGACACATAACGATCAAGGTACTCAGTAATGTCAAGCAGGCTTACTTTCCTTTTAAAATCCACACTCACAAGTATCATCCACCTTGTAAAAGAATGCTCTTCTGGTGTAATAGACAAAGTTGATTTAGTTGCCTCCACTTTTACTTGTTTCTTGTTGTCAAGTGGACGGGAAGATCAAAAGTAAGTATTCCTTTTAAGGAAGTGGCCCCAAGTCCCAATAAGTGGGATTCCGTGCATAAAAACGTAAAAAGATGTTATATGACTTCTGTTGTTAGTTATGATGGGCCAAACTGCCTGAGTCACTTTAGCCAATTAATATCTCAAATTATGGTCATATTATATTACCGTTGGTTGCACAAGAAAAAAATAATATTACATGTACCTATACCACAACGCAGAAAATCTTTTGCAGGTGGACATGCATGGCTGGGAAATGAAGTGTCAAGAAAATATATGGTAATATGAAATAAACCCATGACAATGTGGATGACTCATTTAACTGCATTTCAAGTTCTTCTTCACCTTCACCATGTGTTCTCTTCTGGTGAATATTGTACCTACGCCTTTCAGAGGTCACTGGTACTTGCGAAAGCGCTGCTGCTGTCCCTATTTATTAGCATCAGGAAAGGATAACATTATTAATGTTAAGCAAGTCAGCAGATTCTTTTGCTTACCTGACCACCAATAATTTAAATCTTGATATAGTTATTAATGGCCAAATATATGACAAATAGCTGAGAGAGAGTATGAATATGAAATGGACGGAATGAAGTTTGCATATTTTATGTGGAAGTTTTTGCTTGCTGTTTATACTTTTATTACCACTACCTCCGGTTAGTTACATCTGCATCAGCAGAGGATATTATGTAACATCCTACGCAATAAAAAATTCTAGCCCACCTTTGCCACTACGTCGCATTTCATTTTGCCCTACATGACACATGATGCATAATTTGTTATATGAGGATGTATGATATATTGTACCTGAATTCGTATGGTCATGTTGGAGATATTGAGTAGGCATGCTTGTTTATGTCGCCCCAGAGCATGATCAAAAATAAAGATGGCATTTGTAATTGACAGTCATACTAATTTGCTAATTTACTACACTTGCTTACAGCTGCTGCCCTGAATAAAATTAAAATGTCATCAGCAATGTGTTTAGTAAATTTAATTTGCATTTATTGCGAGCAGTTGCATTAATCGCATTTACTATCTGGAAGATTCATTAGTACTTTAAGTCATAGTAGCATTCCAAAAACAATAACGGACTTACCAATAAACTGTAAAGAAAAATCACAAAAATAATAGCGACTCATCGATTCACTTTCTCGAAATTCTTGCCTTTTTTAACACGTTACACATGCTACTATTGCCATGTCTATTCTGCTCCTCTGCACAACAACAGGTGCAAACAATAACAAAGTCTTTGTTCTTTTCCTGCTGTTCTTTACTTACACACGCAATTGAGTCTGTTATACACACTGAAATGCAATGATGCATTGATTTACAACTTGTAAATTACAAGTAGCAGGAAACAACTTTAAATTGTTAGTCAAATCTGTTGTCAAATGACTCATGAAAATCAATCATGAGTACAGTACCCTATATCCAACGACAAAACTTTTGAAGCACCATGATTTCCATGTATCTGCACGTCTTGCATGAAAGTCACAAAATAACAGTATCAACTTGATCAAAGATAACAACTTGTTCACAAAAACAGATAAACGACTGACACAGCGAGAAACTCCTTCCAGTGCAATAATTTAAAATTTCTGTATCGCTAACTATGATTTACTGTATTAGACCTGAACTAACATGCTAAAAAATGGGTTGTCAAAACTACCTTGTTAAGATAGTAGTAGTAGCAAAATCATAGATAATATCCATGTAGGAGGAAACCTGCAACATAGCGACTGGGACAAACTTCTCGTTAGAAACCACACGAAAAGACGACAACGACAAATAATAAATGCAACTGCCGCTGCTTACTGTAATGATGATGACAGGGTAGTGATTTAAGATGAAGTTGATGATGATGCATTACATGGTAATAATGCCGTCACTCACTTTAATAAATTCACTTGCCTGGCAGAAAAAAACAAACAGAAAGCCCTTCAAAAATTACACCCACACCACATGCAAAAACCAACAGGCCAGAAAAAGAATCAAAGGAATTGTTACTTCTTGACAGAGGAAAAAAACTGGATGTATAAAAATGTATGCATTTCTCATGAAAATGCATTGTTGCAACCGGTCCTTTTCTTCATTTCACTTTTTTTTATATTTCACTTTCCTCGCCGTGTGCTTCCTCACTCTTCCTCTCCTGCTCACAAACAACAACAAGAACCAAGAGAAAAAAAATATTAGTCTCTTTCTCACTTGCTTTCTTGCTGGCTCTCTGCTCCTCTGCACCAACCAACGTCAACGAAACTGAGATGATAGTTTACAACAAAATGGTAAAAGCATGATGATGTGATGGGCATGGGCTGCTGCTGCTGCTACTCCTGTCAGCAACGAAGAAGGAAAAAAAGAGTTGTGCAGTTTTGTACACACATTCACATTCACAACTACTCACGTAATAATATCTCTAGCTCAGATCTCCTCACCAGAGTAGAGAAAATATATCTGCTACCTTGGCACGATAGGTATGGATTCTAAGAGTGCATCATCGTATAATCATCATAATAATATGTAGTACACTTGTTTAAGGGAAGCAGAACTCACAATCAGCAACATAGCAGCCAAGAGAGAGAGAGAGAGAAAAAGAGATGGAAATATAGAGAGCAATATTGTAATGCAGCGTTGTAACTGTAACAACTGCAAAATGTACTACTACTAGAGGAGTTTAGTAGTTTGCCTGTACAACTTGATGATAATGATAAGGACGATGCGGTATCAGCAGAATATAACCACTGCTACTACTATATATTACATACCACAGAGAGAGAAAACTCAACTCTGTGAGAGTATCTGGCATGCCGCCGTTATAAATATGTCAGTTGTCTGTTGTACACGCGCTGGCTGAAAGTAGTAAGACGGCTACGTGGAAAAAAGAAGAGTTTTCAGTTTTCACGGTGATTTTTATCAGGAGGCGGATTATTCCACACTACTACTTTTACAGACATTGGCAGAGACAAGCACGCTAAATATTATGTAGTTTGCGCTACGTTATATAAAAAAAATATGTACCTGTTTTACTCACTCAAACTTGTGTAAAAATGTCTAGGGTGAGTGTATGGATACATGGTGCTTATCTTCTGCTCATCTTTGTACTATGAGTGTAATTTTATGATTGTAAAAGTAACTTAATGAGACCTTGCACTTGTACAGATTTGAGATATCCGGAGGTATAGAAAGTGGCTGGAGTTTCTACTTTTTGATACCGTTCTTCAATGCAGAATTTACGGTTTTATAGATATAGGAGGAGTCAATAAGCATGCTTATTTGATTTGATGATGATGAGAGCAATAAATAACCATTAGAAAAGTACGTGCATAGTCTGTCGAATGATTTTTGCCCTTGTTATGTTTGTTGTAGCGCGTGTGTATGTAATTTGCCCGGAAGTAGTTGAGTGTGTGTAGTATTTATTAGTGGTGCTTGTATGGTTATCGTTACCAGTTACTACAAACTCTACACGTTTTTTTTATATCCACTAACTTTGTACTACTGACTATAGTGTACACAGCTGCAACTGATGCTGTTGTTGTTTTGTAATACAATTTTTTATGATGACCGTTTAATGACTCATGAGAAGATGTAATGATGATCATTATCTACAAACTTGCACTTTTGTTTTCCTTTCTTTAAGAAAAGTTAAAACTTTTTTGTTTTTCTTTTGAGTCTCGATAGTAACACATGTGGCAAAGAGAGGGTAATGCTTTTGGTTTTTTTGTTTAGAAAAAAAACTGCAGAAACAAGAATACTTACTTTCTTCGCTGTTTTGATGCCTACAAACCCATGAATTTGAGAAGAAAGAAGAAAGCTGATGAATGCATTCCTCAGGTTTCAATTGCTATTGTTGCTCTTATCACCGCAAACTTTGTTTGTATAAACTGTATAAATAAAGGAAAAGAAAGTAAGAGTGAAACGAGGGAAAGTGAAGACGGAAAGGCTGCTACTCTTTTTAAAGTTTTTTTTACGAGAACGACATGCGACAAGCTTTTAATGTACCTAAATATGTACGCGTGTCTGTCCTTGGGATGCAAGGGACAAACAGTATTGCTTGCTGGTATGACAATTTAAAGGTAGATAAGAAGGGAAGATGGGGAAAAGCTTTCAGTATGATATGGTGTGTGCAGTGGGAAGAAAAATGAAGCCAGAACTTGTAGTGACATTCACGAAAGATATCGTCTGCTCTGCGCGTTCTCTCTCTCTCTCTCTTTCTCTAATGTAAGTAAAAAGTAAATTTTGTGCTGTTAAAGCGGTAAAGGGAAAAAATTGATTCTGGATTCTTCGAAGGTCTGAAAGTGACTGACTGACGATCTTGACTTGACTTCAATCTAACTTTGGGCGCTTTTCATGCTTACCACTACTCACAGCAGCATCAACAAATTGCATGTGTCTTATTCCATCTAATAATATGCTGCTACTTTAGATCTTCTTCCTTCTTGAGAGAAGCACTTTTTCTCAAATGAAAAAAAATGTGTAGGTACCTGAGGAAAGTTGTGCTGTGTGTGTGTGTGAGAGAGAAGTATGTAATATTAAATATGTATAATAGCTGGAAAACGAAATAATGTAATGCAGGTGTGTGCCTTTTTTCCCTTATCCTTTTCCATACATCTAATAATACTTTATTAAGTAAGGAAACCGGGTACATGCAAAAATCTCCGTGGGTACAGTTTGATCGTCTGTTTGTCTGTTACTATGACGATATGTCTGAAATAACTTTGACTTTTTTAATTTAATTCCTTTTAACTTGCGGGGCATCGAGTCGGTTTATGAATGTCAGCATGACGTAACCCCCTGGGGAAGTACAATGGGTGCTATTACTCCTTCTACTTATCTTGCCTGCCTTGCCACTTTTCTATATTTCGATTATATTAGGCCATGCACCCCATACCCTTCAACAGAATCGATGGCAGTATAAAAGGAAAAAGTGAAGCCGGGCAGGAACGTCAAAGGCACGGCACGGTATTAATAGTACTTATAGATACTCTAATCCTAGACAGTGTAGTGGCAACATGAGATGCTGCTTCACTGCCATATTCTATGAAAAATCACAAAGCGAATAACTGCTGCTTCTACTAGCACACAGTAATATGCTAAATGCTAATGCAGAATTATTAGGCACAATAGTTCGTGGGCCACCGGTAAAAAAATTGCACACGCACAAACTCATTTCACGTTCTACTTTTTACCATCTAATTAAGTAAGTAGAGGATTGTGTCTGCGTCTTCGCACCGAAGCTTTGTACACTTTCAAAATTACTGACTTTGCAGAGTCCAAGTCTGGGAGGCTATATGGATTAAATCGTTCCAAGCACAAAAAGGCTTACTAACTTATTACTATCAATATTCATGCATTCTTTTCAACTACTGACTGGTTACAGTCTATATTCCGTTCGTTCGCCGAGTAAAAGAAAAAAGTTTGCGTCTGCAAAAAGTATAGCTAGATGAAGATTATGAAACGATAGTAATGGTCTTGGAATCATGAGACGTCGTGAGAGAGACATTACAGAAAGAAGATACTTAGGTTTCTAGAAACTTTGTATACATAGACTGACTTCTGCTATGCATTTACCGTTATAACATTTTAATGTTTGCGCAGTGACCACAGCCAAACAAAGTATCATAATAATAATCATACTTACAGTTGTGTAGCAGGTCAGCAGCTGGGAATATACATCTAAAAATACGCAAACCCATTTAATCATCAGTTCTTTGCACCTTTCAGTTCCATTTCTAGGAAGCGTCATACGGTCCTTTAGTACCCCAACCGAGAATGTAATGCACAGAGATGGACGGGAGAAAGCAAGCAATAAACAAAATGAGATTCGTGAGTTCTCCTGCTTTTAAAGCGAGTCAACATGCACGTGCCGTGTTGTATTTCATCATAGTACATAGTGTAATAGGAAAGAAAGGACATCCGGTAAACGTAGTTTTCCCTTTCCATTCAAGTAGCATGACGGCATCAGCTCACCTTTTTCTCAGAGAAAGGAATCGTACCAAAGAGAATTTTAAAT
>JAHZMV010003223.1:0-10201 GCA_027743765.1 Coecobrya sp. COE2 | reverse complement strand
ATTACTTCTAAAAGCTAAAACCCGGTCGAAAAAAGGTTTTCAAAATAACCGCAATGCAAACGTCTACGGTTCATATTTTTTCAAATCCCTTTACTTAAGAATAAGTTTAAATTATACATTTGTGATGAAATTATATTTTTTAAATTATAGGGATGATGTGAAGATAAAACCATCTATTTGACAGAGTCAGGATCCGCAGGTACCTTCATTTGTACTATAACCACAATATTTGTCATAATTAGTGACACGATCTGGAAAACAAACTTACTTTCATCTTGTCAATGAAATGTCAATCTAAACAATTTCGTATTCACTGATTTATGAAATTGCAAGTAATCACTTGAAAGTAAAATGTTTCACAGTACCCCAGAAGCTAAACTCCGATCATTTACAAAAATATCATAAGCAGTGAACTTCCAATCCCAAAACTTGATTAAGTATACTTTCATTTTCAACATCATTCACTATCTCTCCAAATATTAATCAGCATGTCATCAAACTTGGATTCATTTCCGCTATCGCGGAATGTATTTTTTCTGTCAATCTTGTATTGAATGATGAATGGTACACTTGCTTGGAAAGTATGAAAGTTGAATGCTATGAATTATTCATTCTGATAACTGTATGATTTTGCCTTGATTCACTTTTCATATTTTAGTTATTTGTATTCAGGATAAATTTATTATTTAAAACAATTCCAAATTTATAGGTTTAAGTAAATACACAACCAATGCCAAACTGAAAACATGATTTTTGATTGTTATTGATTTTTAACTTGGTCCTTCAATGCCACAAAAGAACCGTTACGGTAGAGTCGATCAGAGAATCCACCCACTCAATTCCATTATCCTTCCTAACAAACTTTAATGATCCGTACTTCAATTTCAACGGCTGGCATGACCAATTAAATCTTTTTATATACCTCCCTTCCTTTCTATTTAGGTGACAATCTGATGATAGCCAAGAATGAATGCTTCCCAGAGAACTTTCGTATGGCATTGCAAAGAAATCATGAACCGAACAAATATTAAATGCTCCAACTATTGTCAAATACGGGCATGCAACCCAAGTGACTAGAGATAATTCATTGTATAATTTTATCGTTCCGTAATTAACAGAAACTTGATTGATAAACGCGAGAATAAATAAAACTTGTACTTGTGATGCAAAGCATGTATTGAACTGACCTATAAGACATTGCAGTTTTCTGTAAATTTTTGCAATTTCTCCAAAATCACCGGAAAGCTTACGATTTTTTGACTGGCAAAGTTCCTTGCACCAAAATGTAAACATTAAACAAAGATTTGGAATAAGCAAAATGATTGAGCTGTTTGTAGTCCACGAGAATGCAGTGATATAGGCTTCAAAAATGGAAAGAAAAATACGAATCCAAAGATGAGTAGCCAAATAGCTTTGAACCGATTCTGAAGTCCAGTTTGCAAAAAATGGGTGCGCAGTTGGATTACTCAAGCTGAGTAAAAAGACGCAGAAAGTGAAAACAAGAATTATGCAGGTTGCCCCTCTCATCATTCCAGCAAGACCATCATCCTCCAGGGGATAGCGACGGTTTATATGAGGTAGATACTTGACTATATAGCAAATGGGAAATATTGATTTTTTTTAAATTTTGCTGAAAATATCGATAACCTTTGTTGAAAAAGTAAAACATACCACAAGCTTCGTTGCTGAATGTCACACTTCGCCAGTAGAGTAACGGAACACCGTTACCCGTTCTCCAATATATTACGTTATGCAGGAATGCAATAACAAACGAAAAGAGAAACAAGTTTTCAAATATTAACTTTGATGTTTCCCTTTGTATTTTGAGAAGGTACACTTGTGTTACAAGAAAGACTAGCTTGGCAAAAAGAATCAAGTTATTCACCACAAATAAAGTTACCTGCCAATCATTTGTACAAATACGAAGGGAAAAGTGACGCTGCTTTTTGCCCCATCTAAAGCAAACGAAACCGAGATGGTATGCGGTGGTGAAGTAGATGTGAAAAATTTGGAAGGTTCCGTTGCAGATCATTTTGGCGTTTTTTACTTAAGCTTAATTGGATATTGGTGTATGTTTATTGTTGCCTGATGATAAACTAAAATAAATGACTTGGACAGGTACTTGACTTCGGGAAACGTTAAAAATTGTTTATTTTTGTGCCTGTTGGAAAGAAAGTGATTAAATATGAAATGCCATGATTATTGCTTCTAAACCGTATTGCCCGTGAATATCGTAAAATCTTACTTTCTTCATTTTCCTTGGATACTATTCCAGACATTCCTAATGCGAGTCATGGCACGAGTTATAAATTCTAATATTCTAGTTATTTATTTATAAGTTCGTCTAATGGCTCTAATGGCTCAAAAATCCTATAAACCATTGTCGCCAATGCTACCATTCCTTGAATATAACTTTGTAAACAATATTACCTACATATATGAACTAATCTACCAACGCGTTTAACGATTTTAATATTTAAAAATGCACTGTTGACAGGAATGTATAATAACTTTATGATTGGAACATTAACATTATATTTAACAATTCCCGGGCTTTTCTTAAGTAGTTACAGTAATGGTCATATTATGATATCTTGTTTTCTTGGCCTGACTGAGTTGGCACGATGAAAGCATTTCTAAATTATTAAGTCAGTATACATTACACGCAAGTATGTAAAACAGAACAAAAGACAATACATAGCGTTGGTGACGGTAAAAAGGAAAATAAATGATAAGAACCTAATAGTAATACTGCTCAAGGGAATAGCTAAAAATAATAATGTACATATGTCATTATCCGCCTCTTAGTCTTCGGCACGTCTTCGTATTTTTTTCATTTATTGAAACATGTATGCCAAACTTTCCACTTTTACCAAAATCTGTATAGCATTTCGATTTATTGCTTTCCAATCCAAGTCATTGATATAAGGATTAATACTCTATCTTGATAATTTTATGAGGTTCTATTCTTCTGTGAAGGACATTCATTACTTTGCCCGTACAGGTCCAAGGCTGTCATAATATGAAAAGTAAAACTACGATAATATTAAAATGGGAATAAGCTTGGAAATAATATTGGAAACAGATGGATAAAAGTATCCAATTATATGACAACACCAAAATCATTATTTTCATTTTACTTCCTTTTCTTCATTCTTTGCATTTTATTGCATGCTAACGCCTTTGGAATGCTGGGAACCCTCTTTAAAAATTGAATGCATCTTATGATAGGATAGCAAAGCTATGAAAGGAAATTCCTTAATTTTATTTCACAAACTGTGCTGAGTGGCTAATTGAATTATAACCGCAAAATAATGAAACATAATTTGATTATTTGTCCATGTCAACAACAGTTTAACTTTCTTCGTAATTTGCAGACTTCAAATAAGCAATACCAATTCACAAAAGCTTTATAAATAATAGTTAATGTTCTACTGCTACAAATATTAATGACCCAGCAAGGTGGCAAATTAAGGTGTGCTAGCTAATGATCTCCAGTGGAGATTCTCCACATCAAAAGCAAAATCCATAAAGCAATTAATATCCCAACACACGTCTAAATTATCAATGAGTCCTAGGTCATATATCCAGCAAGTCCAAAGTCCCCATCAAGGTGAGAAACAGCGTGTACCCTTTTTAATTGATCTAGCGGACGTTATTTGTGTGAAAAATCATGGCAAAGTTGTAAATTATACGAAAATTAGAACAGTTTAATAACACCTTCCACACTATGTCCTCCACATACACTTATCTAGGTATTTCTATGCTATATGAAAACAACTGAAATTCTAAAAAAATATAGCACTTCTTATGTTACAACAAATTATTATTACATACTAACCTAAACCAAGCCTTAATTTCCTCATGTCACTTTCTTTTGAGTTGTCCTAGAAAGGATTCTCTTTGTGTCCAGTCCTCGTTAGTATCGGTCCACCATTTTTTTCTTTCATCGTAGTACCGTCATGCGGATGACCTTGACAATGTTGATACTTCTTCAGTCCATCTTCTTTACTTGACCGACGACAGGTTTGGTAGGCTTTTTAGGCATATCACAATTTATAGAAAGCATAACGCAGAACTTTCAAGCTTGTGAACTGCTTTTCTTGCAAGATACCAGTCGAAACTTTCTTTTCAGTGGCTTTCACTTTGAAATTTTAACCGAGAATTTTTCCGGTACATACCAAATATCAAATCATACGTCCAACATTATCTTCAAAAGACACAGTGACATCCATAAATACACAAGATCTCATTGCAGCTTGGCCCATATTATTTTTCAGTAAATATTCCATGGAAATGGAGACCATGTTAGTGGAAGCACTATTTCCTCGCTACGCACCTATTCTGAGAAAAGATGAGGACCATTTTATTTTTGTTACATCGTCAGAACAACTTTCAAATCAAATGTTACTTTCACCCAACTTTGGTGCAAAACTCAGGTACAAAATATCCATACTCAGTCAGTCAGTATCCAAATTTTTTACATGCTTTCAGTTTGATGAGGAGTTGAAAAGAATTGTCAAGTGTATACCAAACCTCTTTATAAAAAAGTAATCATTAGTTTGAAATAATGATACTAACATTGTTGGTACTTTTAATTTAATTGTAGTTCGATAAATTATTCGTGAATTTTATGAAAAACAAAAGTAAGTTTTCGCTTGAAATTGTGTATTACACTAAAATTTATAAATCCCATGTGCTATAAGTGAATAACTCATTTATAACGAATTAAAAGTTGCCTTGCCGTTAAATAACCTTATACCATTGCCTTTGCCACCTATATTTCTTTCTATGAAGCATTTTATTCAACACAAAAGCGTTTAAACATTCAGCATTTTCCACAACTTCATGATAGATGACATGATGGAAAAACCAATGTACTTTGAACCAACTCACTTGACCATAGTGACCGCATGAAACTTTTTTTTGCATATTGCATAAAGGAATCAATAACAACAATTAACAATTAAAGTGCATTCTTACTCCTCTTCAAAATTATGCAAATTGGATTAGTAATTTTAAAGGTCTCCCTTGTCTTAACATTTTAAAAATGCTTATCATTAAAAATATTCTTAAATATTCTGATTTTAAATTATATAAAAAATTGATACACTTTCACTGTATTACAAAATGAATTCTGAGGGAAAAATCATCCAAGTGAGACATGTTAGCAAGTGAAAAAGTTCAAACCAATTAATTTCATTAATACCTGCTGGTAAAAGATTTAAACTATGTATTTATTAATTTATTACCGTGGAAAAGCAAACCCGTGGATGTACTCCCACGGCTATTAAGAAAACGTTGCTACGGCAGTTATGTCAATATTAACGTACGCCAACGTTTTTAAACAATAATATATACTTATTGACAATGAAATGTATGAACGACTCCTTCTCTCTTCGAACACTGAGCTAGGCAACAACATCTCCAGGAAGCTTTCTTTGACCAGCGTCACTACACCTTAAGAAAAATATAGCTTGTGCTGCTTGCAGTCATGAATATTATTTACACAATTGTTTGCATCGAACAAAAAATATATTCATAGTCATTCACTCTGCTTACCTTATTCTCGTGGTACACGGTACGACAAACACAAGCAAAGGGAAGCTATCATATACTAATGAGAGTGGAGATAGTGGAGAACAAAACGGGGGCAAACATTTGTTATCGTAGATTTTTGATAATCATTGCATGAGTAGGTGTCCAATTTATGAATCTTACAATTAGGCCTAGATACACTCTACCGAAGAGCCTATTTAAACAGATGTACATAATAAATCATACTCATCGGGGCTATAATATACGGATGGCCCCATTTCATTCGTTCGCATTGAACAAAGTGGCTCAAGCACAAGCAAGTTAATCTATCATATTCTGGTCTGAGAGAAGAACAAAATGGGGATATGCATCTTGAATGGAAAATATTGATACTCATCGCAGGTGTAGCTCTCCAATGTTTGAAACGTGCGCCTATGTCCATGCTACCGAATAGCCTATTTTCCTGGCAGATGTGCAGACCAATTCCTAATTACGGGTAATGTTATACATGGACGGCCCCATGTCTCTCTTCGAACGTTTTGCTATGCAACAGTATGCCTAGGAAAGTTTCTTTGTTCAGCGTCACTGTATACATCCGAAACTTATAGATAGGAAAGACAGTCAAAATCCAATCTGACTGCCTGATTTCCATATCTTTGCTTTTTGTAAGTTTTTAAAATCTAATGAAGACGGTATTATTTTGTATTGGCTGTAAAAGTATCTCCTTGACTGAATAAACAATCATTATTCGGCCTACATCTTTCGCGTGTACTTTCCTCGTCCACCGTGGCAACAACGGCATTACACTATTACTTGAAAGCTATCTTTACGGTGCGTGTATTCTTTTTTACAAAAAAATGTCATAATTTATTCAAATCAATCGCTGCGGGATGTTTTACTAGGGAAGAAGCCGTTCGTTCATAAGAAATATTATGCACATTGCCCTAGTGAATGTGGCCAATGATGCCTATTTACACATCAGGTCATGTGTGTATTTGTCATGCAAAAATAGAATGTACACTTGTAAGTACATAACAACAACGCAGCATAAAAATAATTCGAATGTATGTATTCTTTGTATAATTATCCATCATTCCCTTTCTGTCTCTACTGGAGAAATCATATACAAATTTTCAATTTCCTTATCTCTCTGTTTCAAGAAGCTATCCATTTAATACTATCTGGCAGCAAGTCAGTTACCCATTGACCTTTCCCCTCTGGGGAGAAGGTACTGAAATCAAAATGAATTTTTCCCGTGCTCCTAAACTTCCCGGCTTTGTTTCCAGAGTTGTCCCTTCAAAAATATCAGCGAGACTTGGATTTTCAACACAGAAAGAAAAAGAAGAAGACGTCGGGTTAGAACAAGTGAGTGGATCAGATCCACAGGAAGACATCCCATCCACATCAAGGGATTTCGGATATTCACCTCCTGTCGGAGAAAGTTCAACAGCAATACAACGCCGGGGAAAGAAAGAGAAAGCGGAAGATGACGAAAACAGATTAGGTGAAGTGGTTATTACACAGCAGCCTGGGCCATCATCTTCGAGAAATTCTGTCATCACTGTTGTACCCCAAAGTCATCCCAAGATTGGACGAGTCAAAATAGCTGAAAGTGAAAGCAGTTCATCTTCATCAGCATCCATTGAATATATCTTTCAACAAGCAATAAAAAGTACGGACTCTGACGATTTTGAAGATAATTTTGAAACCAGGTCACGGAAGTCTGACCCGGAAGAAGCCCAACAGCAGGAAGAACCTTCACAGAATCCATCTGCAAAACAACAACAACCACAGCAGCAAAATTTGGAAGAGGTCATAGAACTTTCTCCGGAAGACGATGAAAGTGGAGAAATCAACGGATTCGTTCCGGAGATCATTCAACCATCTGTGGAATCAGCAGCAGAATCCAATGAACGTAACGAAGATTATGTGAGCATTAATCTTGACAACGTTGGCGTAGGAGAAAGTGCCCCAGTGAGAAATCCTACATATCTGGAAAGGTACTTGGAGTACATGTACACCTGTGGACTCAGCCCATTTCTTCCTGATGGAGCATCAGGAGGATGCTGGGGTTATTGCCAGAAAATCTGTCTCATCCAAGTGGTAACTAATTTTGATATATGTACATATATTAGTATAAATACGCACATAGTACTTTGATATAGACGATAAGTTCATGGATGCAATGGTTGGATTGGTAAAGGCGTTTTTCATAAGTAATATAGTGGTTAATATTTCCACTTAAAGGAATATACATACATATATATATATATATATCACTATATAGCAATAATGCTAATATTGAACAATAATATCTAGAATGAAGACGAGCGTATAAAGTTTACCTGCATGGGTTTAATGAACCTACATATAAGAATATACATACCTATCCCAATGTACATTCATAGTAGTATGCAAATAAAAGAAAGTATTACAAGTACGGCTGTTAATTTTCCGGGTTGTGAAGATGCAGACATGTATGTATTCCCATTTGTACCAATATTTTCCACTTATTGATGACGTAAATGTCTCTCAACAACACCAGCATGAAAGGTCTAAGCATGTGTAAAGGTAGGACTTTTTCGAGTATTATTTTTATATGCGGTAATTGATGACATATGAATAGTCATGTTTGTTGAGAAATAGCAATATCTTATCCCATTCTTCATAAAAGCACCAATAAATACATACATCTGAAGGATATGGAGTCTCAATTTTTCTGAATTATATATACATACTATACTCCTAAATGGTTGAGTAATATGTTTATTAAGTGCATGTACGTATTTACGTATGTGTAAATTCCTTGTTATGAAAGACATGTGCTATCCTAGAACTTCTATGTACAATGTACATCAAATGAAGGTGATGTTAATATTTGTAACATTGAAGTGATAACGGTGTCATTTATTTAACAGTGTGATTGCACTTGTTAACGCTGGTATCTGGAAAGTTTAGTACCATAATGGCCAGGATTACATATTATTGGAATATCTTTGAATTACGGTCTCGGCCAACCGGCATATGATGGATACTTTCTTTTGAAGCTATGCATCGGATAATTTTATATATACATACAAGGGTACTACCAATAATATTCTGTGTGCTTTTATTTGCAATATGGAATTGCCATATTACCTTAGACGCCTATTCTGGTGCAAGTATGTTTCTTTGAAACTATTAAAGCATCTACTTTGTACTCTGTTATTCAATTTTGTATCCTTCCCATATAATGGCACACATTTCATGAATAAGAAAAGCATGAATAAATAGAACTTATTGTGAATGGGAGTTCATCTTTCTGTTTATTTTAGTGTGTTACAAATTGTAACTTGCAATAACACAGATGCTTTCCTGAAATGAGAAAATTACTTTAAGTGTCATACTTTCCCGCTTATCAATATCGTTCACAATAAGTAAGTGAATAAACTGATTTTTAATGCAGTGAAATAATAATATAACATAACTAACTAGCAGCACTTTTTATTAGGAGCATACTTTCCTTCGTGGAATTCATTCATGTTGTATCACCGCGATGAATAATACTTTTACGCAACCACATTATATGCATGTTTCATGTATTGATATTGCAGTGAGCATCTTGATTAAATACATAGACTGACCAAAGTATTATCATGTCCATGTATGTAGATCTCCATATTATGTACATCGAATAGGAAATTTATAAATAAATTAGAGTAAAATGAAGTACATAAATACATTTACAACGGAGAAAGAAAAATGGTTGTCATTCGTTTGCAATTTTGTTTGCTATTTAATTCGGTATTGTTTTTTTAATCTTATTTATGGTGGTAGAATAATTCGTTTTCGATTAATGGCACAATAACGATTTTTTTTCTTGATTGATTTAAAATATTAGTAATTTTAGAATATATTAAGTATGTATATTGACACAACGTTCATGTGGCGGGTGAGATCTTATAACATTATGAAGAAAATTGGTAATAATATATTTTATCACAGTAGTGGCTCAAATATTTGAAAGCTGGGTAACCGTGAGTTACATTTTAAATCTATTGTATAACTAGGTGACCAGCACTTTAATCTCAATCTTTTCATCCCCATCATTTAATCCCCAATTCATTAGAGTAAACAGACAGACAAACAGACATTATAACTATTGCCAGAGTAAACAGTGTTAATCTCGTAGCATACATATATGCGGCATGTATGTATGGATATAAAAGAGATACATATAGGTATGTTATTTCGAATAATGTGAATTGGTGTATCGGACTGCCTATTTTGTACGTACATCGTTGAAATCAAATTGATTACCTATCCATAACATACTTTCAAATGTGGTTTATTTATTGTCGTTGCACAAAAATGTTGTGGAGGTGTTATGTATGGAAATGAATACTTTCTCTGACTACATATATCAAGTGTAATAGGGAAACTGGAGGACAATTCATTTTGATGTTTACTTTTAATACCATAAAGCTCAACACCGGCCACTCTACTATCATAATTTCATTATACGCTACAAGGTATACGGTGAATATGAAATATGTACATACCTATTAGGGAAACATATTAAGCTACCTGTGATCTTGTTTTCTAGTGGGTGGAGCATGTCATATTAATGATAAGAAATAAAAAGCACACATAAATATAATATAACGCAGCGATAATATACGAT
>JAHZMV010003222.1:0-14634 GCA_027743765.1 Coecobrya sp. COE2 | reverse complement strand
GCAGCGTTTCTTGTTAGGTAAGTAGCGGCAGAGAAACTTGTAGGTTTTAGATAAAGCAGCGCAGGCAGAGCAACGGTTTATGTTAGAAAAAGGTAAAAATAAATATAATGGTTTCCTACAGAAAAGAGTTCTAGTTATGTCATGTCATTATTTTATCCAGAAGCATAAATGAGGCTTTGGCTTTTGTGTAAGCTCTGCTGAAAGATATCCACCTGTGAGATAAATCATTATACGGGCAAGGACCACAAAAAATAAATTTTCATAAAAAATGGATGCATTGTATAATGACCGTGTTCTCTCTGGAAGTAACGTGCTGTTTTACCATATCTGGAGCTTTTCTAAAGGATGTTAGGTAAATTGCTTACTTTTCTCATGTTTTAGTAGTCCATGAAATCGGGGTCGTTAACTTAACATTAAGTTGGTAAAATCGGGGTCGTTAGAGATGCGACAGTTTTATTCGTATTGGTTTCATAAAGAAAAATGCCGGCTTTGCTGCAGTAAGCTTTATTACTTGAGAAGAAAAATTAAGGGTTTTTCTTTACAATTTATAAAAACCTTAAATCTTGCTATCATTTGAATTACATGAAAAATTCGAAATATTTTCTTAGAAGTGAAGCATTCAAGAAAACACATGAAACTTTTAAAATATCTCAATGACGTACCAAGAAAGAAATATAAAAACATAATAATAAATCGATTTGTTGTTACACAAGAGCATTATAGAGAAAGTAAAAGCGGAGGAGGAAAACGGAAGTCAAAAGAAAAATAACATTTTGCAAGTCTTATATATTTTGAGAGTGGTATAAGCACTCTCAAATTCTAACAAGTTGGACGTGGAAGTTGGAAGTGTAATGGGATTTTGGGTGACAAAGTGACAAGCACGTTATATACCATACACATAATACCCACTACCCACCAACGACTAATTTTCCACAAGACAGTTTCAATTTCCCTTTGGGATGCTCGCAGAGTTCTCAGAGAGTAGAGCAGACTGAGAACACTTGCATGTTTATAGACGTGGAATAATACGCTATATCACACAAAATGAACCTGAAAAACTGTGTGCTGCTCTAGATGGATGGATAGGAGGATTTCTGGAAAATGTGGAATGGAATGTAATGCAATTTTACATCTGTAAGTAAACCAAGCAACATTATTTATACTGGAATGTTTTTTTTGGAGTTGCAGACAAACCAGTAGTCCTCGTTTTCGTGTGAGTACAAGCACACAACACACTCTCTGTACATGTGAATAAATATGTTTGTCAGAATAAAATATATAAAGCCATAATATCATCACCACCACCACCTATTCTATGCTCCTGCTTCATTTTATAATATTTTGTACGTGTTTAGGACCATGACTCTCTAGGACAAAGTACAATTTACACTGACATATTTCATATCTTATTTCATATTGCGTTTTTGTTTGCATGATGGAGTAACGACCAAATATTTTTTTGCCAATAATACATCAACTTTATATACAGGACAAAGGCAACAGCAGCGTAGAGTAAATGTATATGGATATTAAAATGAAATGTATGTCTGTGTGTTGAAAATGATATGACACTTTACTTGACTATGGCTGGACAAATCATGTTGTTGGATATGATGACAATGACATAAAACTCACGCTGATGCTACTGCGTTTATAGTTTTTTGAGTCACATTGGTACTCATCCTTTCAGATTGTCAATCCTATTGTGTTTCTCACGAATCATCATTGACTTTGTTTAGACATGCTATGATACTATTCGATACACACGGACACTATACTGTCATATCATTTATAAGCATCACATTCTCTTTTAAAACGCAAAGCAAACATATTTTATTTTATCTGTGTGACCAAATTTACAAGAGAGAGCTTAAACCTGACTTTTTCCCCTGAACTGGTCAATACATAAAACCATATACCACACACATATCATCATTTTTCCTGAGAAACTTTCTTTCCCATCCATTCATCAATTTTCTTATAAAAAATAAATCGGAATTATGCTATCAAATACAACATCACCTTCATAAAAAAGAAAACCGCTGGACATAGAGGAGCCAAAACCTGGAACATTTTTTTCTCTTTTTCAACTCATCATCGATTCATACCAGGTAGTAATACTAACTAAGCCTGTTTTAATACCAGAGATCATCTTTCCACAGGGATTTTCTCTTTCAAGGTAGAAGGAAAACGGAAAAGTGTGTGACGTGACGTTGTGACTCATTTTCTCCACAAGTCCACCTCCATATCCCTCCTTCCATTTAATACAAAATAAGAAGTCATGATCATAAAAAAACGCTGTCTCTCTAAAACTTTGTTAAAAAACCTAACACACAGAAAGATACTCATATAAGCTAAGTGAGTAATATAGCATAACATGTAAGAAAAAAGTTAAAATACGCCACAAGAATAAGAGATGTAAAAAGAAAGAAAGTATTTTGTGTAGAGAATACTTTAAGGCCAGAAAACCACTGTATCCACGCGTTATATACAACAACATATTATTTTGGAGTAGAAAACCAACCTGCTGCAGCAAACCCAATCTAACAATATTATCTGCTAACTTTAAGTTGAAAATGATGATAATAGTATCATATCCATCCATCCAATCCACATAAAAACACATACATATTTTTTATCATCTTCCACATCCTCCATTCAACTTGTGTAAATGTGTGCACACACATTTTTTTTCTCTCTCACACAACTCACACGAATATAGTTTTTCTATAACAAGTTGGGAAATAAAGGGTTTTCTGGTGACAAAGCGTAAAAACAAACAGCTGACACTCTAACCAGTTCTTTCAATACTAAAAGATTTAAATATAATTAGTAATTATATAGCCCTGTATTTAATTATTCATTAAAAAGTTATTCCAAGGGAAGATAGTGTACTTGGGTGAAAAAGGGAGATACACGTGAGACTTGAATGTGTGAAACGTGAATAAAGAGAGAGAAGAAAATTTAGTTTGTGGAAATAAAGTGAAATTGGAATAAATAATTATATTTAATTAATTGTTAAATTGTTGATGAGCAGATTATATTGTTGGAGAAATAGGAGGTGAGATATATGTATATGAATTAGTTATGAATGGACACAAAGGAATTAATTGTTCTTTGTGTGAAAAATGTTGAATTTTTAACTGAGGTTTAAATGGGTGTTAATTAATTTGGTAAATTTGGTGGGTATTTTTTATAGTGTGATGATAAGCATTTTACGTTGTGATTTGCAAGAAAATATTATTCAGGTTAAAATTAGAATGGCTTAGAATTAATAATGATATTTGAGTGTATTACGCAGTATAATTTTTAGAGTAAAGTTGCTGGAAAAAGTGTGAAAAGAAACATTTATTTTTGATTTTGAAGGAATTTTGGGTTAAGAAAGGACATTTTGTTTATAAATTGAATTAGTTAATGTTTAAATACTCTAATATAATATTAGTGAAGAATATTAGTGAGGTTGGTTATGAGAGAAATTGTAAAAATGTGAGTTATGAAGATATGCGCATTTGGTGGAAAGTCAGTGGAATATATGAGAAAGGTCAATAGAAACTTTCACCCAAATTATTGGTGAAAGAAGCTGTGGAATTTTACCCACTTTCCTTTTTAGCTGGTGTTATAGAGAAAGTTGTGGCGTTGTAGATGGGGAATATCAGGTTGGTGGCGTGGTATCGCATCAATAATTATTCGCATTGTGCCCCAATAAATGTGACATAATAATATCATTTAATTGCAACGTCGTGCTTTGTTATCTTCGCGAAAATGATTAGTTCATTTTTCATTCATTAGTAGAGTGGTATTTAGGAAGCATTTTCACTGTTCTCCGTATTTCACTGTATTTATGAGTCCGTTTTCCAAAGAGCTTCTGAAGATATAACGGAAAACATCGACGTGGTTACTCTATCCATTTGTTGCACGCTAAATGCTCCCTTGGGGTGGCTGCAAGTCAAAAAAGGGTTGACATTGACATATTATAATTTTAATTTAATTTTCTGTATTTCCGTTCATAGATCTGAAGAAATCATTGGAATACAAACCTAGTCCGAATTAAGTTCCAAGTCCAAGAGCAGATAATTCTGCAGAGGTGAATGAAAATGTCTTACGCATACCTCTTCAAGTACATCATCATCGGAGACACAGGTAAATGACAGGCTTCTATACAAATTGTTAATTAAATCATTTAGTGGACCAAGTGTTACAACCTTAAATATGAACCCTTGCTGTTATTTTATGATTTTTGTATAGGCGTGGGAAAATCTTGCCTGTTACTCCAATTCACGGATAAGCGTTTCCAGCCCGTGCATGACTTGACAATTGGTACGTCCGATATTGGAAACTGGAAACGTGTTAATCATTTACAATTTTCTTATTGGGATGATTTTATCAAATGTTAAATAAATTATTATGTTACAGGGGTAGAGTTTGGTGCTCGTATGATAACCATTGATGGCAAACAAATTAAACTTCAAATCTGGGATACTGTAAGCACATTTCATTTACTTTCTAACATGTCTTCATCCTTCGGCTTTTATAGCGTTTTTTGTATGATGTGCTATATTACAGTTTTATCTTGGCACAAATGTAAAATAATTACATTGCAATCATGATCACTTTTTTCTTCAGTGATTTGGAGTCAAGACGTGAAGTGAAAAAGGAAGAGGGCGAAGTTTTTGCACGGGAACACGGCTTGATATTTATGGAAACGTCTGCTAAAACGGCTGCGAATGTTGAAGAAGCGTTCATCAATACAGCTAAGGAAATCTATGAGAAAATCCAAGAAGGAGTTTTTGACATCAATAACGAGGTACGTTCTCAGTGCTAGTTTTACATGCAATGTATAAATTTTACAATGGCGTGTCCAATTAAGAAAATAATTTCCTTTTTAATTTCCAGGCAAATGGAATCAAAATTGGACCCCAGCATTCACCCACCAGTCCTGCTTCTCCAAGTGGAGGTCCTGGCTCAAGTCCAGGAAGTGGCTGCTGTTGAAAATTTGGTTCCAACATTCAACAGAGGCATGCTTGTACTACCATCTCGTTTCCCCAAGTCTATGATCAGTATGATTATATCGACGTTTTGTTTTTGGCTAAATTAGTTAAATTTTGAATTCTACGCTACAATGGAATCAATTTGAGTATATATATTAAAATAATTTCGTTGTTACTATCGGTAGGTAGATTGTTATTATTAGCATCAATATATTATTGTTGTACAATTGCAAGAATTGCATCCCACACGCATTGTATAAAACCAACTCTTTTTATTTTAAATGAAAAACTTCTAATTTAAAGTGGCAAATTGTTTATTTAATTATATATTATAGTAAGCTATTATAAAAGTGCTCGCCAAGTCTAGTTCAGGTATTCATATATTTTATGCAAACTCCTTCTAAGTTGGAGCACCTCTATTTAGGCCGGTGTCCAAAATGAAAACACACTCAGCACTGAAACCTCTTTAAGATGTACTAAACGGCTAAAACATTTATTATTATTATATTAATTATGGTTATATAAATATTTCACTTTGTTTGGTATTTTACATTTAAAATCGCGCTGTACATTTTGAGCAGTTTATAATTAAGGTGTGTGCATGACGTAAATGGATGAACCAAAGACGAATTTGTATTTAATTTACTAAAAAAATTCTCTGCAGCAGATCATTTTTTGCTTTGTTGAGTTCTGCCGCTGCTAATGTATCATAAAATATTATTATATATGGCATAGTTTGTAATTGTAATTTGTAGAGTAAGTTAAAAATATAATTGAAAATCATTATAAATTTCTCGTGCTGAATTTTCAAGTTTTCGCTATTATCGCTTGCAATTAGTTTACGTAAATAACAATCCTAACGTACTGATTTTAAAGAAAAAGGTCAAATCTTAGTCAAAATAAACAATTGTTGTAATTTGTACATGAATTTTGATTTGAATCAGGAAAAGAGTAAATGAGATGATAGATTTGTAATAAAACAATTACCTTTAAGTATAAAAATATTATGAATGTAGTTCAAAAATACTTCTTATCATTATAATTATTATAATGTACTTCAGTGCTGTATGAAAATAGAGTCAAAGATGAAGTATTCTTTTTTTGGCGAATGTATGATTAAAAATATAAATATTGAGCGATGCAGTCGCAATCTGCTGACTAGGACTTATAGGACGTATACATAAATATAATATTAACATTAATTAAAGTATCCTCCTAAGATTATGTTTTATAATGTAATCGATATATAAATCTGCTATTATTTTAACGAAAAAAAATTATGCTAATTCTTGTATTCGACATACTACTACCTTTATAAATGATAAGCATAATGTAACAATATAATATTATAAATATTAATTAATGTGAATTGTGATGTATTGTGTATTCTGTTAAAATGTGTGTACATAATTATGATTTATCTTTGTGTAGTAAATTAGTATGTCAAATCATAAACTCACACAAAACCTGTCACTAAACTGCACACTTAATTATGCATCATAAAAAAATGTCTAACATTCGGAGTTATTTTTTTTGCTTTTAATTAATATACCGAGTTATACATCTGGCGAATGACGATGTTGCTTTCACTTCCGGTTAATCTTCTGCCCATAACTAGTTTAAATAATGGCGATAATTGCGAAAATATTCGCTAAACGGTCGTACCTAATTCTTTCAAATATCACCGTTTTCTTGCAAATATGCCAAAATATTCGATGCCTATTCCATTTATTTTAATTGTTCATTAAAATTCTGAGCATTGTTACATGATTTCATTATTTTGCAAAAGTGCCATGCAATGAATCTCAACTTGCCCCAACTTTCAATCCACATTAAATATTAAAGTATTGCAAAAATGGAAAGTTAATTAGATAGCATCATGCATTTAATTATAGCCAACTCATTAACAGAAACAATGCACACATAAGAAACGCCGTCTGAAAACCGTTAAAATGATTAATTAAATTAAAATTCATTTAAGGAAATTTGGCAATGCATTGCACAACATGACGATGATGATGATGTGGAGTGGACTATAAACATAAGCAGCTGGGCTTCAGCTGAGCTGGTGTACAACTTGTCAAAGTCACGGTCTTGATTTTTATGTGGATTAAATATTTAAATTTAATTAGTTAGGCAGGCCATTAAGGTGCAAACGGATTGTATTTAGTTAATTATTCATAAAGTAGCAGGTGAAGAAAGGTGACAATGGACAAATCCGATCTTCATCGTGTTGTTACCGGTGTACTGGATCTTCGAGTGGCATCAGATCAAGTAAGTAAAATAGCCAAAAATGGTTAACTTTTTAACTGTTTCGGTTAAAATGTAATGAATTAAATTGAGGTAATGTAATGTGGTGGTAATGGAATCACATTTAAAATTGGTTTATAGAAACTTTTGGACGGATTGGAAGAAATTTCCAAAGTTTGCAAAAATGATGAGTTGGAAATTTCGCCAAAAAGCCGGAAAGTTCGTAGTCCGGATTTGAAGACGTTAATCGAACGCCAGCATATAACATCTTATCGCAAATTTTTAACAGACTTTAAAGAGGTAAAGGACTCGATGGGAAATTTGCACAGAGAGCTTGGAGAGCTCAATCAAATTTGCGGAAACATGGCGAATAATCTGTGGGTTAGTAAACAAAACTCGAGAAATTTGATTGACGAGATTTCCAAACTTGAATCGGAGAGACGCAAGTTAATTGCTGAAAGGGATATCGCTCAAGCTTATCTTAATGCGTTTCAATTAAATGCGGAAGACTTGAGGATTTTGCGGAGTACGGATAATTCCAGTGGGATATTAAGCGAGGAGTTTTTTGAGGTAAAGGCTTTAACTCTAATTGTAGTTAATAATTAATGTAATTTCAATGTGTGGTTAACCATAATTAAATGTTTCCTATTGTTCTTATAGGTGTTCGAGAAGATCCAAAAAATTCAAGCAAATGTCACAATTTTGCTAAAAGTTGGACATTCCACCACAGCGGTGGAAATTATGGATCAAATGGGGTTGTTCCAGGTAGGCTTCTTTCGATGGTCACTGAGAATAATTAAGAAAATTAAGTGTATTTTGGTTGTTTCTGATGTATCAATTATTTTTGTTTAGGAAACTGCTCTGGAAAAAATCTACAGGTGGGCTCAGATGCAGTGCAAAAATGTGGAGAATCCCGAGTTGTCGGAAGTGATTAGCAAATCATTAGCTTATCTTCAGATCAGACCAATGCTTTTAAAGTAACTTTTGTTTGCTACTTCAAAGGAATTAATTAGCTTTAGTTTTTATGGTGCATTTATATGCTTTATTTTATCCCATTAGATATGTCCTGGATGAATACTGCACTCATCGGAGAAGTCTACTTGTACGAAGTTTCATTGACGCTTTAACGGGAGTCGGTAACATTAAAGGAATTGAACTAATTGGCAGCGCAGATCCTGGTCGTTATATTAGCGATATGCTTGCCTGGATTCATCAGTGTATACCTACCGAACGCGAAAATCTGATGATTCTGTTGAAGAAATGCAATAAAATTGGTAAGCTTCTAATGAAAGTGATAAACCAAATTAATAACGGAATTCTACACAAATTGGAATTTATATATGGTTTTTTTGTACTTTTTAAAATTAGACCTTGGTGAAAGGGTCTCCAGTGCGTTGGGTACAATCATTGATGGCGTTTGTCGCCCATTAAATGTCAGAATGGAGCAAACGATTCTTTCAGGACTGGAGTGCTCTGTGATGAACAAAATAGACATTCGTATTCAGTTTTACGTGGAGACCCTTGAACAGGTACATTGCGAAATTAAACTATAATCAGACTTCGCTTGCAAATATTGAAAATAATCCACACAATTATCCCTCTGTACTTTATTAGGATCTTCCAGGAAGCAATTTGCTAATAACACTTCGTGAATTACAAACGCTGTGTCATCAAACTTTCATGAATCAACTGAAATGCCAGGTAATTTTCCCTGCAATTTCAATGTGACAATGCCCTATTTTCCAGATTTATTTTCTTACTTTTAGCCTAAATGTCGCTTCAATTATGGGTTTATTTAGGTGCAAGCGGAATTAGGTGAATACCGGCCCCCAGGCCCTGACTTGACTCCATCGTCGAGTATTGAAGCCCTGTTGACCGTGCTCCAAGGGATTTTGTGCGAATCAACAGAGACTTCATCCCAACAAGTGGACACCCTCATTCAGCTAGTGATTCCACCTCTTGTATCTCAAGTAAATGATGTAGCCAATCGACTGGGATCACCGGATTTAGGCGTATACTTGTGTAATTGCCTTAACCAGATAATTCAATTTCTGGAAAAATATCCCAGCACCGCACAACTCCGAAGATCTTTGAAGGGGCAGATTGATATGCAAATTGATCGCTTGTCAACTGAACAAAGTAGCTGGCTTGTCGCTCAGTTGGGGATTGGGCATATTTACACAATTTTGCATGAAAAAATTGAGGATCCTCTTTCCAACGTCCCTGGTATGGATGCATCATCTTTGAAAATATTTGTGGTAAGAATGGATATCAATACGAAAGTGCTTATCAGTAATCTTTCTTTATACATATACATAAATTATAATTATATTTGTAATTTGCAATCTAGAACAAATTGGATAGCTTGATTCATAATCCAGAATCAGTTCTCCTTCCACAAATCCTTCACGTGGTAGACGTTTCTACAAGGACGCTAATCCAAAAGCAAAGTTTTCGGATACTAGTCGCAATTTATAAACAGGTATTTGATGCTGTGAGCGATCCTAAGAATGCTTATCCTAAAGATTTACTGAATCTTGGACCTGATCAGTTGGAAAAATCATTATGTGGGTAACTGGAATATTTTAATTTAAAAATAAATAAACTAATTAATAAAATGATCGAAAGTACTGATGACTTCTTCGTTATTTAACTTATTGTTTTACATACAATTTGATTCATGAAAGGCAAGCATAAAAATGTACTTTGCACCTTCTTATCATTCATAGCTCCTGCACTGTTTATTATCTCCTAATAAATATTATCTTATCATCGAATTAGAGTGATTTAAAAATAGTGATAACTAAAAGCAATGCAATGTGTTGATAAGCAGATCAGCTTGGCTATCAATAAAAAGCAATTACTTTTAATTTATTTTTGGAAACATGTGGAGACTATATACATATACATATTATGCAAACATTATTGTTTATACATATTGGAACATAAAAACCTTAAATGTATTTGCTTGCACACACTACAATGAAGTTATCCAAAGCATATCATTAGAGATAGCGGCGTTCTATAATATTGCATAATTAAATTATGATAATTTACTCACAGATGATAATACGTATATATTAATTAACTTGGAAAAAAATATGCGCATTATACCTTGATGAGAACAAATAAGTAATGTTTTCTGAACCATTATAGAAGGGTTACATTTACATTAGCAGCCAGTTACGCAAAGGGCCCCATTTCATTTCCAACCTTTTCCATATACTCATCTAGAGGAATTTCCAACCTTTATCCCTTATCCCATCCCGAATGGAAAGTTTGCAATTTTCTGGGACATAATCAGTTTTCGTCACACAAGATTGGATACTCAAGTGGCAGGAGAATAGATTTATAGTAAGTGGCACAACTATTGCCTTCATTAATGTTTTCCAATAGAGGATTATGAGTTTAATAAAGTTGAACATATGAATAATATTACTATTTCTGTGTTGCAGATAACCCTTATTCTAGTTTTGATAGCAAAATCTTCATCAAACCAATAATTGGTTCAAGATGTCATGCGGAAAATTTGTAAAAGAGTTAATTAATTTTATATTTTGGCTACTGATGTTGGTATTCATTTCTTGGTGGTTTGCTGGAATTTGTTTCATGTTATATGTTTTCATAAGTATTCTCTCTCCATGCGTTAATGACCTAAAGTCTATTGAAAGCAAGTTACTTGAAGGGGTAAAGTTTCCACATAAGTGTTCCAGCAACATGGTGGAGCGACGCTCTTATTCACTTGTAGCTTCGTGAAACGTATGGAATGATATTAAAAACCGTTATATTAAAAAAAATTAAATTAGATAGTATGAATTTTATGTATATGCCGGAGTAAAGATGAACGAAAAGAATATTGAAACTTGAATAATTAAATGAAAGTGTATGAATTTTTTGAATAAAATATCTGCTCTTTCAAGCACAAAATATTCATTTTGAAAATGTGATGTACTTATTTATTACTAATTGCAAATCTGTAAATATTCGCTGGCTCTTTTATAAATATACATACTATTTTGGTCATCATCAAAGTATAATTATTTTTTAGTGTTTTTATTGCTTCATCAGTTAAAAAGGTATATAGTTCTGGCGAGAAAGCACCAAGCAGAACAGGATTTGGTAGGGATGATATGTGTTTTTTAAAGTCATGCAAGACTAAAGGAAAGGTTTATCAGGAAAAAAATAAAGTATTCCATAAAAAACCAGAGATTACACAAAAAGTTATTTGAAAACTGAAAGACAGATTTTTGTTCAAAAAAAGGGAACAAAGCTCTGGTGAAAGTCACTCCTACCTAACCTTTCTTTTTATCTATTTTAAAGGCACTTTTGTATATTGCTACTGGTGGCAGCAGAAGGTAAAACTGTATGAAGGCAAATTATTATTTCCAACTAATTCGTAAATATACTAGATTATATATTACGTGCATATTATTGATATAAATTATTATTCTTTTCTTTATGGTAGTTATTTTAAATAACTTATTTACACTTCTCCACTTTTTTATACGCGTTTTAAAACTGCTTCAAACATTTTAAAAACCAAATAAATAATATCTTTAAAAAGGCTTACAATATTGAAAACAATAAATAAATAACACTGAACACTTGTATCAGTAGATAGCATTTATAAAATAAAATTAGCTATCAGCAGCAGCATGCAATCCCCACATCCCTCACACCAAAATTATAGCCTCATCAAACATCTCCGTTACTGCGGAGTGCTTTAACTTCTCAAACCTTACATACCTTTTATTGAGGTGTGTCTATAGGTATGATTCCAGTTACCATTTTAAATAAATACAAGCTACCTATTTTTTTCTTGCTACAATTAAAAAAAGAAATTATCGGTTACGACGACGGTGCTTCTCCCCACTACGGGGAGGGGTTACGAGTCCTTCAGAATGAGCTAAAGGGCTGCATACCTTGTTTGTGCTGGCTAATAGGTGAGCTTTCTCCTGGAAAAGAGAAGAAAAGAAAAAATCGGTTAGTTTAACTTGTTACTGGAGAAAGCTGTTAAAATAATATGTATTGCACATTATAAACTTACGAGTAAATCCAAACTGACACAATGAGAATGAATCAAATGACGCATTTCATCGGAGACATTCTCAATGGTGGGTAAGACATCTGGAACATCTTCTTTCCTAACGGCTGTGGCAAATGGAGCCATCCAGTGGGCACAAGGTGCCATCTGCTCCCATGAGAATCCACTGGCTGTCATTGCTGAGGTTCTCCCTAAAAATAAAGGTAAGGTAAAAATGTTAATTGTGTGGAAAGAAAACACTGGAAATGAGCAAAATATTTAAAAGTTTGAGATCGCATACCTTTGGTATGATAAACAGATGTGGCGGCTAGAAGTGAGGAACTAAACTGAAGGGAGTGAGCATCTAAAATACATAAATCTATGATCCGAATAGCTCGAACGAAGTCCACTCCTGCATACCGGACTTTGGTAAGGTTTTTGTCTTCACTTCTTCCAGCATCCGTGTTATCACGAAAGGACCTTATAGCTTCACTAGTTGAGCGAGTATGGTAACTCTTTCTGGCAAGGATGGACAGGATTTGAAGGTACACATTAACCCAATTGCATGGCGTCATTGGGGTAAGCTTCCATTTCAGGGCTTTCGTTACTACTAACTCCATATCTAATATTTCTGTTTCCGAACAAGCTCCGTCGGTTACATATGCAAAAGTTTGTAACTTTGGAGGATAGATTTCTTCCATTTTGGCGGCAACAAAAAGACATGTAATTCCTGGAGAACAAAAGAATAGAATGAAGATAAGCAAAGAATGTAAAATATATTAAAAAGAAAAGTTAGTAATCACTCATGAAATTAAATTGATCCATACCTATAAGTTGAAGATGGTTCTTCAGTACATTATTTTGGGTGGCGAGGTAGCGGTCTAAATAATCTACAGCTAAGTAAAGTGTTTCCCTGTGCAAGTGGTATGCTTCACACACATCCATTATCCAGTCTAGAAGAATTGACCTCATCTGAGGGGTAAGAACAGGGTGATTTTTAAAAAGATTAGCATCCTTCGTGTACTTCCAATCCGTTAGGCACATCATTTCCCAAATCTGTTTATGGTCCCCAAAGGTAACAGGTGGAAGGGGGGAGGGTCTACAGGGGTCAACCGCAGCTTTCGCGGGGGCTCCATTGTTACTACATATAGATATTTTACTTCTGGGAGGAGTTGACCGTCCACTTAAACTATCGTCTATACTTAATGTACTAAGAAGGGATTCTGCATCCGAGCCTGCAGTTTTTCTTGACGAGCGTCGCCTCGTTGTTGTTGACAGGGTGGACGACGAATATGTGGAGGACACACAGGAAACTGAGGAACTACTCTCCACATCTGCAGGTTTGCAAAAGTCAAAGTAACTCCCGGATCTACTACTGGACCGACTATTACACGACCTCCGTCTAAGTGTCCTTCTCTGGTATTGTTCTGAAGTATCTTCTGCAGCGTCATTGCTGCGTAGCTCTCGTAGGTAACCTTCATCTTTCACACTGTGTTCATAAGTCATTCCTCCGACGCCATCATCCTGTAAATATTCATAAAATATTTCCAAACATTCATTCATCCCGCTTTCTCCTTCAAAACAACTTCCTTTCTCCATCTCCCTCCAAACAACTTTCTCTCTCCCTCCAAACCGCTTTCTTTCTCCAAACGTGGAACCCAACCAAAAACCAATATGCCGACAACAATAACATACCTGAAGAACACTTGATTTCCGCTTGCGGCTCCTTGTTATCACGGCAGGTAAAGATTTTCTCATCGAAGTAGTAGAAGTGTAAGAACTGTTAAGAGAAACAACATCATTTTACCATAAAATTTAATGGACCAATTAAACATAAATGTAGTATGTATTCTCTGTATAGACTACAATATAGCTTTTCCAATAAACATATCATATTTGTCTTAGAGAAAATCATATAAAAATTGCTCTTGGAACACATATACATATGTACATATAGTAATCCCGCCAGCTTATCACACATCTCATTATACATTATCCAATAAGTTAAATACCTTCTAGTTAACATCCTTAACGGACTATGTAACTATTTTTCTTCCAGCAAGCTAGATCTTAACTTCCGGAAGTGTAAATTCTTAAATATTCTTAACTATATTTATATTTTACACACGCCTGCAAAACTCAACTCCCTCCACTAAGCTATATATAGACTTTCCTTTAAACTTTTCTATTTTCACACCAGGTACATAATTATAATTCAACCGCTTTAAACTGATTGTACGTTAACTATAGTTAATATTTTTAGCAGTTGTTCCAAAAAACTTCGAAACAAGTTTCCTGAAAATTTTTGGTGAAAATTCATACGCGCGAAATGGGAGCAAGCGGGCAAGTGAAGAGAGAGTGTCGACGGCTGGC
>JAHZMV010003221.1:0-12393 GCA_027743765.1 Coecobrya sp. COE2 | reverse complement strand
CTTGACCATTTATAAATCAAAGCGATACCCTGTTTGTAATCAATTTTGCTCGACCATCAGCAATCTGATGGTCCGAATTACCAAGAATTGGAGAAGGATTGGTCAAATTTTAATTGTTGGCCACCAATTTCGACAGTCTTTCCGTGACAGTCTTTCAAATACCGAGACAGGCTCATCAACGTTTAATGGTTGGCCACCTATTTCGACACCTTTTTCGTGTCCCATCTTCAGATTGCGAGAAGCGCTGATAAATGTTTAATAGTTGGCCACCAATTTCGACACTTTTTCCGTGTCCCATTTTCAGATGCCGAGAAGGGCTCATCAACGCATAATAGTTGTCCAATATGTCGACACTTTTTCTATGTCCCATTTTCAGACGCCGGGAAGTTTTAACTATTCATCCCCATTGCAACTCCTAGTATTACTGGTGCATATTCCTTTAACAATTAGGGTTTGTTAACTTTTAATATACATATTAACGCATTATGTTAAAATTAGAATAGTTGATAAATATTTAATTGCCAATGATTTAAAGAAATCTAAATTACAACGAACTGTGGCCGGAAAACCAAATAACATGTGTTAAAATTAGAATTATTAACCTAATTCTTTTTCGTCAATACTAACTAGATTGAATCTCAATACGTCATTTTTTGATCGTTTCACCAAAGCCTGAAATGGCTTTCCTATCCGTTTGTATTGCTCATTGCCGATGTAAATCGCAACAGTCAAGTTCACACGTTTCAATTTGGTAAGCTTTGCCCGTCCATCTAGCCAAAACGTGTTAACATATCCAATGAAGATTTGTTTCCTGGAAGTTGAAGTATTTCCTTTTTGGAGTTGTTCCAAAGTGAATGTCTCTAGCTTTATAAGCTGCACAAGAAAAGTTTCCCAATCCTTAGGTTCCCAATCATTACTTTTAATGTGTAAACCTCTGAGCTGTGGTAAATTGACTTTCCAGTCCTTAAGATTTTTGATTTTTATGTCTTGTAAATCCGGGGTCTAGAAATTGAACCTTTCCACGACATTCTCTAAACCTTCAAGTATGTGTTCCACGGGATGACGCACTTCGTCGTCAAACCACAGATTTAAACTTTCCAGATTCAAACTAGAGTTTAGAAACATTTTCCAGGTATTCTTCCTTACATAGCACGTCACTTCTGACAAATTTTGAAAGGCGATGTTCTTGACCAGCGATTGTGTCTTCGTAAATGCAGTACCAATCATAATGGCACGTTCGGAGAAGCCGAGCCTCTCAATGTGCTGGTTACTTGCCAAAACGCAATGAAATAAATCAGCATTGCAGTAACAATGAAGGGTTTCCAAGTATTCCAGATGTGGAAATGAAGGTTCTTCCAGTTCCGAATCTGAATTCTTAAACTTATGGAAGTAGAATATTCGTATTGCCAAGGATCTGAGATTGGGAACCAACTCGAGCATTTCACGAAGGCTTTGGTGGACGGCTAATGCCAGTGGCGAGGATAGTTTTACTTTTCTATTTCCACTGTGAGGAACCACACTTGTTTCAAAAAATGCTGTAGGTACGTTATGGCAAGTTGCGAAATCTCAGTCCAATCCCAACCAGCAGCAGGATCATGCGATATCGGTCACGTATCGAGTTGGCAGAGGATTATATTTGGAGTCCATCTTCTCCAACTGTTCCAGGAAGCTTCCAAGATTCAGGAAAGATGCATTTGCTTTGTCCGGGTTTAGGTTATTTCGGCAAACAAGAGGGGCAAGGGACTGAAGTTTTTAGTAAAACGGCGCAAATGATTTCTGACTTCTAACAAGCTAAGATGAGAAGAAGTCTGTTGCAAAATAAAGTCAACGGATTGCTTCCAGGATTTGCACACAAGGCGACAGAATTTCAATGTAGGTGTAACCGTTGTCCAGTTGACCATATCATCTTCTTTTCCTTTCCACTGAATGAATACCTTCAGAACCAGCGGAAAATTTAATATTTGAATTAAAGGCATTCCTAATGATTGACCTTACTCAAATTAAACTCTTAAGGTGAAATTATATTTACATCTTGAAACTGTTGGATCACTTTTTCCTCCGATGAAACCAAATCAGCATAATCATCACCAGTTTCGACCTGACAATACAGAAATTCGTGACACATTACAATTTAATTATTATGCTTCAATACAGTTTATTATATACCTTAAATTGCAGTTTATAAATCATTACCTCATCCATGACTGGGATACTGCTATCATTTCCGTGTTTCAAACTATCCTTCTGTAAGGCCACACCGGTTCTTGTGTTGCAAACTTCCTTCTCCTTAATTTCCTTTAGTTCCATAATTTGCAATCTCAAACTCTTCGATATCCCAATCTCTAACGTGACCTCAGCAGTCTTCTCCGCCAGTTGAAGTTGTAGACTCTGATTGACCTTGTTTTGAAATTCTAGTTCCTTATCCTTCTACAAGATAAGTCTCTTCAAATTCTCCCCAGTTTTGGTTTCGGATTCAAGATCCATTTCAGCCCGACTTAATTGCTCCTCAATTTTCTTATAGTCCATGTCTTTTTGATCCAATTGCTGCTGGAGAACTTCACATTTTAACTCACAGCCCTTCAGTTCTTCCTTGTGCTTCGCATTTTCTAAGTCCCTTTGACTCAGATTAGTTTTCAGTTTCTCATTTTCCTTTTGAAGTGTTTCAATAGTGAACAGCACATTTCTAAGGGTTGTTGCTGTTGTCGCTGCTGTAAACATTATAGATGATGGAGAGCTGTCTGATAGGTCTACGTTCTCCTCCACCGTTACAGATTCCACTTCATCTTCCTCCATTTCCACGGTTTCTCGATTCACTTCGTTTTTCACATCAACGACCGTTCTTCTCAATCCTTGGCCTTCTTCGAATAGCATGTTGTCAGGCCGCCGCAACTCCTCCATTACCACTTCTTCTTGCTTTACCACGGGATTGTTGTCAGGCTCCAACTTAATTTTCCTCGTGACTGGATCTGTAATTATGTCGTTTTTTCGAATCACTTTATCTTTCCGCCCAAACAGCGTCTTTGCCCGGTCCAGATCCTCTTCCCTTTGTTCAGATCTTCTTCCTTCAGCTTCCCTATTTCCATCTCATCTCGCCTTTCCATTCTTCTTCCGTTAACCAACGAGATAATTGATTATTCCAAATTAAGTCCGTTAATATCCACCACTGTTACAAGTTTGTTCTCCTCAGCTTTCAGCCTTATAGGAAATCCTGAGCAATTACCCTCCCAACTTCCAACAATTGACAATAATTCACCCGTCACCAAAGCAGCCTCTGAATCTTCCACCACAAGTAATAAAAACAACGAAAATTAATACGAAAATTGTTTTAATCATATCTACCATCTCACTCTTTATATTTTAAACTAACTAAAGATTTATTTAAATTACATACTTACCTCTAAACACTTTTACAATTTACGCTTCCTCACTTCCAATTTCAGTCGTACAATAAAAACAAACAGTAGTATAATATATTCAGTAGTCAGTTATCCGTTTAACGATACAAAATTAAAAATTAAGTAAACAAAAACAAAGGAACTAACAACTAAAATGTCAGCTAATTAACTAAACTGTGACGATTGAAGATGCTGAGTTTACCACAATATGTTTGTTCACCTGAATTTGGATTGAGAGCAAGGCCCACCTCGATATGTTTACTCGATGGCTAGTTTGTGACGCATTAAATATTTCCAAGGCAATTCAACCGTTTCTGGGGCATTTCGAAAATGTAGTCCGTACCTAAATTAGACTATGAAAAGTCGGACTTGTCCTTATTAATCCATTCAAAAAAACAAATTCTTAAAATGGTTTATTCCAATTCATTCCTTTATAACAGTTTATTAATCAACACGTTAGCAAACGCATTATTTTTAATTTAATTACTTTTTGATTAAGCCAATAAAAGATACAATATAGCATGAAGTGTATACATGTAGATAAATACAAATTATTATGCATAAATATAAATAGGGGAGAAATTAAATGCTAATTTTTTATCTGATTAGAAGTTCACAAATACGGTTGAGATCGTTTTTAAAAACATTTATTAACCGATAAAATGCATAATACAATGAAAGTAGTTTTGAATCATTAATTTCGTAATAAAATGACAACAGAAATTTTGTAAAGAACCTGAGGTGGCCATAAGTCTAATCTCATGGGCTTGTAGAAAGAATAAAATTAAAAATCAACAATAATTAGTCTAGTTCTTTTTCGTCAATTATAACAAGGGCTAGTTTCAACACTTGCATTTCTGGTCGCTTTATCTCAACTTGAAACCCTTTCCCAATCCGTTTATTATTTAGTTCCACTGTCAAACAGACATACTTCAAGTTGACCAATTTCATCCAATCAGTCTTGTAATAAAAGCTGTTAACATAATCAACAAAAGAAGTTTTTATATCATCCGGAATACTAAGAACAATACTTTGCACCAGTTTCAAATCAAATATATCCAGATTGTCAAGCTGTCCCAGAAAACTTTGCCAGTTTTTCGGCTGCCAATCCCGCGTCGTAATAATTAAGCGCTTGAGCCAAGGAAAATAAATCTTCTCTTCAAATCTGGTACAACGAATCCCAAAATACAAGGTTAAAACTTTCACATTCCAAGTTGCACCCGCAAACATTTTCCAAGCGTCTATCCCATCAACGTGACACGTCACTTGAGACAAATTTGGAAAAGCAATTTCCATAATCCGGGATGTTCCATATTGGAGGAGCAGTAACCGCGTTAAAGTTTAACTTTTGAATGTGTCGGTTACTTGACAAAATGTAGCGATAAAGATGTGGATCCACAGTACATTGGACGGTTCTCAATTGTTTCAAATGTGGAAATAAAAACTGTTCCCTCTGACGACTCCCATTTTCTGGGCATCCCAAATGTCTTATGTTCATTGCCAGAGATTGGATGTTCGGAAGTAACTGGAGGACATCCCAGATGAATTTGCACACTTTGTTTAAATCCTGTTCTTGTAGACGTCGTATGTCCACCGTGAGGTGCCAAATATTTTTTCCAAACTGACGCAGGTACTTAACCACAAGGTGAGAATAGTTGTCCCAGTAGTAGGAGGAGTAGTGGTGATCATGGCTTATCATCAAGTGCCTGGATGGGATTGGATTGTAACTGGGATCTTTTGCTTGGTCAAGTTCCAGTAGTCGAATTGGCAACAAGTTTGGAATGGTGTCACAGGAGTTGTTTAGTTTTATGACGTTTAGCAGGCTGAGTTGAAGATCGGAGCTGGAAATAATTTGGGGACAGGGAGTGTAAATTTCCTTGTAGTCGGCCAGACTGTATTTCGTTCCACATAAGGAAAAATGAGAAGGATCATTTTGCAAAAGGAAGTCAACAGATTCTTGCCAGATTTTGCAGACAAGACGACATACTGCCAAGAATGGGGACAGCTTTCTCCAGTTGACAAGGTTATCCTCGTTTTCTTGCTGTTGGATAAATAACTTGAGCACCTGAAGGAAGGAGTAAAAGTTTGGGAATTTAGATAAGCTGCGGAATTCACTACTATTTATAATAGCGGAAATAAATTTAAGGTTTATTAAGTTTAACTTACATTTTGAAAATGGTACAAGACTTTCTCCTCCGATGAGAGATTTCCACCGTTGCTGTTCTGAAAGAGGAAAATATCAGGCATTAAAAATTAAATAATTATTTTGTAATAAAATATGTCATTGGGTTAGATACATATCATATTTTGTAATAAATTACTTCATTATTTCCAAGAAGTTCCTTCGTTTTTGGAGTTTGAGATCCGGAGCTGTTCGAGAAAGCAGGCTCTGAGGTTATCTTCGTATCATTATCTGTTAGAAGGCCTTTCATCTCCGCCACTTGAAGTTGAAGACTGGCAATGATTTCATTTTTCCTTTCCAATTCCCGGTTCCTTTCGAAGAGTAGCTCCTTCAAGTTGTCCACCTCCAGCTTTACACTGGCCCTAGTATCTGATCCAAGTTCCACTTTTGCCTCGGCTAGTTCATCTTTCAGCACATTATTTTCCAGGTCCCTTTGTTTCAGTAATGCCTTCAGATTCTCAACTTCATTTTTAAGCGCCTCAGTCGTCTGGAACCCATGCTGAACGGATGATGATGCAGATACTGTTGCGCCGGAGCAAAACTGATTGGCGTTTTGTGATAAGTCTACATTCTCTTCCACTCTGGAACTTTCTCCAAGTTGGTCAACCTCCATCTCGAACACATCTTCTAGCTGCAGTTCCTGAACCTCCTCCCCTTCCAGAACTTCTTGCTTGACCACTACAGGATTAGCATTTTCCACTTCCAGAATTATTTCCAGGGGTTCATTTTGAAGAGAGGATGTTGATACAGCAGGCTCATCAGCTTCGGATAAATCTACTTTCACCTCCACTGTTCGAAATTCAAAGTCGTCTGCTTCCACTTGCTCCTCCTCCTCCACCACTTCTTGCTTCACCTCTACTTCCACCCCAGGATTATCTTGTGGCTCCAGTTTAATCTTTTTCAGGATTGGATTCACAATCATATCATTCTTTCGGATGATGTTGTCCTTCCGATTAAACAACTCCTTTCTCCGTTTCATTTCCTGCTGCCGTTTAATCTTGTCTTCTTCGTCTTGCTTCTCTTTATTAATCATGTGACGTGTCTTCATTTTCAATGAATTATTGTGGAATGTTCCAGATCACTACTGAAGTTGGTTAAATAATTATTAACTGTCCGGGTTGATACCCACAGGTTCAAACTTTTAACGCTCAGATCCCGAGAGTTCCTACTTGTGTCCCCAATCCTGTAACGTTTCAGCAGTCCTGAAATAAAATCAATGAGCAAAATTGAAATTATTTTACAGAATAAATTATAACTATTCACAATACTAATTGACAATCATTAAAAGTTTACTTTCAAAGATTATCCTGTCCGACTGATGATTTGTCAGTAGCTCGGATCCTTGTTTTTGAAGTCGAAACCATACCCACTAATTAAATTTTAATTAAGAATTTTGTTTTAGAGGGATTTGTGATCTCGACAATGGCAGTATAAAGTTAATTAATTATCTCACCAACTTACGTAATAATTCTACCAAGCATGTATACCGACAGTTCTGATGCAAGTCGAGAGGTGCCAGAACGACATCCAGAAAGCAAGTAATTTTCCCGTATGGATCGAACTGCTGAACAAAATGAAATGCTGAAAAATGACTCGAATATTCTCAATATGCCCCATGAATCTAAGCATGAAGATATTTCAGCACTAACTTGGCAGAGTTCCTTTGTGTAAAATGCAAGGTTAATTTTTAACCTTTGCCTTTTGACAATAGTCAATTATTCCGAAAGTGAAGAGCAAAACTATAACTTCAAGGATAAATTTTTGTTAACACTTTTCAGTGGTCTTATTGAGCGTTTCATTTGGCAAATTTATTTTAACATTTAAAATATTATCATTTCTTTCAGAAAACAACAGATATTTACTGTTTGTTCCTTTTAGCTTTTTCTCCAGGATGTCGATAGTTACATTTGTGTAATTTGTCATATTTGTACATACATACAATTTGTAAAACCAGCTTTCACCGTTCAATATGCATGTTTGAAAATTTCTGATTTGTTTGTACATTTGTTTACTTTAGATTGCAGTGGGGATTACTAAGGGAGCAGCCATTTAGCGTGACAATGCCTCATATTGGATGGTCTGTAAAAATTTACGGGTTACCAGCTAATGAAAAGGATTTATTTAAAAAGAAGCTCGCAGCTGAGAAAATCTTTGAAACTGCGAGCAGAAGAATGGCAACCTTAATGATAAACATTCCGTTTGTTCAACAGGGATTTGATTACAGCAAACGTGCTGACAAAAATGAGCTTCCTTTGGAGCACGTTACCGAATATCTGAATGCTGTGGCTGGACTGGGCTACAAAGTGGTAACATCAAATATTGTTAAGAATGCAGAGTATGATGGCACTACCATAATATGGACACTGCAACAAAGGTAACTATGGTGACGCATTGGATGAACCGAGTTTTAGATATGGATCAATTTATATGCTTTGAAATTATGTAGAAGCGAATGAAGTATCTCATTTCAAAATTCTTAAATTAGCAGTTTATTTCTGCTCCTTGTGAAAAATATTTGTAAAGTAGAAATTTTTAATGAAGTAATCTATCGTGATTTTTAAATTAAAAAGTTAAAACAATTGACCTATAAAATCTTATTCTTGAAGATATTGCGCAAAGGTCTATGGGTGCAAACCAATCCATACAAGAATACAATGACAGTACGTTAATGAACAAATCAATTGTTCTACTTTATTGACTATGACGCACTATTAGAGTAGCTCATTTAACTATTTATCATTTCGTGAATCCACGCTACTTGGTACACAAATTAAGCAGACAATATTTTATGTATATGATTACCTAAACTTCATATTATTATTCCAATCCTCTTGCTAATGGATTAACAGTCGTTACGTTATATTCGAAAAGACGCTGCAAAATTATGTTTACCAAAACATTTGAAATATGTAGGTATGTATATCCGTAAAGCTCAGACAAAACCTGTTTGACATCCGCTACCAAATTTCATGAATGAACGGATGAAATATGTAACAAATGAATAAACAAACTAACGTCACTAAAAACCCCTATGACGCATACAAATGATATAACACGCAAGGATTGCTTATAATAATCTCGTAAGAGAAACAAAAGCAGATTAAGAATAATACATTCCAATTATTTATGGCTTCCCGTCTCTATTTACCTACACGACAGGATGCCATGTTGAAAACAAGCCTGTTGTCATCGCAAAATACGTACATAATTGAAATTCGACTAATTTTTTCTCTCAATCAACCTAACAGTTTCTATCTTTGTTCCAACCTTGTCAACTATCGCTCTCTAATACTCTAGAAAAGTTTAATTTTAGAATGGCTGCTAAATCTGATCTGAGCATAAAGTTGCTCATAATATTCCTCTCCGTCTGCTTCGCATCCGCCTTTATAATAAACAGTCCAAATCACTTGGATAACCTAAGCCCCAAAAATATACATCACTTATCAAAATTCGAAACCATTAAAACGCACCCTGGAAGTAATATCATTTCTAAAAAGGAGGAGGTTGTAAATAGTTACGTAGTAAATTCCAACGATGACCATGTTGAGCGGAAGAAGGAATACGGGTTCGTCATTAACGAGGTCGTTCACAAAAATACAGTCGGCAATCGAAATCCTCAACTTTTGGTACAATCTCCAGATGCAATCCCAGATATTTCGGAAACCATAGACTTTTCTAGCCAACCAGTCAGTGGAAGAGATAGCGATTTGGATATTGCTGCGGTGGGAGCAACCTCCGATGAAGAGGTATCCAACGATCTTGATGAGACCCATCCGTATCCTGTACAGCAAATCAGAGTGAAACGAGCTTCGAAAAAGGGGAAGAAGAAGCCTGAAAAATCGGCAGAACCAGAAAAGCAGCCGGAGCCTGAAAAACAGCCTGAACCTGAGAATAAACCTGACGAACCGGAAGCAGAGGAAGAAAGCGAAGCTGCTTCTCCCAAGGCGGCTAAAAAGGCAAAAGGGTCGAAAAAGAAAGGATCCACAGCTTTGGCAAGATCCCAAACTGGAAAATCGGATGCTGCTGCTTTATCCAAAAATGGGGATGCTGACGCAACAGCCTTAAACGGTAGCTCTGCTAATTCTATGGCAGTGGCTGCTGGAGCGGATGGTCAGGCAGCTGCACTTGGTAAGCGATAAAAACGAAAAATAAATTTTAAGTCGAATATTGTTAACTTTGGCTTACTTATTTTTAAACGTTTCTTTTGAAATGATTCACAGCGGATACATATGGCGACGGTGGCTCTAAAGCTGCAGCGTTGGCGAAAGGCACAGGAAATGCGACCAGTAGATCCATATCTCGGGGCAAAGGAGGATCCCAGGCGACAGGTATTGCGTCAGGAGGTGGCAGTGCCACTGCAGATTCCCATGCGGAAGCTGGTGGAAATGTAAGTTTTAAATTGTGATTTTATTTTAATCTAGAAATATTTGATTTATTAATTGGGAGATTCAATTTTCTTTAGTCAACGGCAAACTCAATGGCAACTGGAGAAGGCGCCGCAAAGAGTGACTCGATGGCGAAAGAAGGGCATTCGTCGTCTGCTGCAATTGCCAAAGGTGGTGGTGACGCTGCCTCAAATTCGTATGCGGGTGGGGAAGACGGAAATTCTCAGTCTATTGCAAAATCTGAAGGTAATTAAGGAGTTAAAATTAAGGTTCTTTTAAATTATGATTTGTGAATTTTATGCCAATGGCTACTTATTTGGTTTCCAGGTGGCGATGCTAGTTCAAGCAGTAAAGCAGCCGGAGGTGGAGATTCGCAAGCTTACGCACGAACAAAAGGGAAAGGTAAAGCAGTTTCGAATTCAAAGGCGAAGAAAGGCAACTCTGATGCGCTGGCTCGGGCGGATGAGGGCGGTAAGGCTATGAAATAGTTCATGAATTTAAAATGTCATGTTTGGTTTGTGTTGTTATCTACATTAAACTGCGCACCTTTAACTATATTTTAATATATCATGTGTTACAGATGCTATCGCTAATGCAGTTAGTGGAGGCTCCGGTAAGATTAATTATATTATTTTTTTTCTCAAAGATCAATGTTCAAGTTTATAACATTTTTGACATTTTCAATTTAATATTTTCAGGATCTTTGGAAGACATTGACGCACTATGGAGTTCGGCGGATAAAGAAATGAAAGGCAATTAAAAAACATGAGCAATTAAGAACTTAGTTAAAATATAGTAATATTCTGGATTGGAATCAGCAAATTGTTTTAATACTTACCAGATTTAGATATTGTCATTAATTACTTTCTGTAACATTGATCATTTTGACCATATAAGAAAACAAATTTAATTAAATTTGGTAATTTACTCTTGGCCATGTCCAAATAAATTGAAACTCGTTTTTTAAATGGGCTACGGAAACCAAACGATTATTTGTTTTAGGAAAACCAATTTAATTTGATTACTGTTTTCAATTTGTTGAACAAACTAATTCACTTTATCTTTCTAAATTTAATGTAAGGTCATTAATCGTCATATGCAGCCCACTATGGCTGACCCGTCAGTTTGTAAATACAGCGATTGGAATACACACAATAAAGCATGCTCCTAATTTGGACGACCATGACGGCGTCCTGTGTTTGAAAATTATTCCATATCTAAGTTAGCATAATGACTACTTGCTACTATATGCGCATCAAATTCTAGTGGATACATTAAAACAAGCGTTTGTCTGCAAAAGCGAAAATGTTAACCTACAGCCATTTCAAAGGTAGATAACTGTTTATTTTAGAAATTATATGTTGTATGTAGTGTATATTTGGTTGTGCGAGTGTTGCAAGGAAACCCACGAGGTCATATACACTTAACCATCTGATATATTTGCCTGCCTTGTGGTTTTAGTCTTTTGTAACATGAGTTGTTACTGAGGCCCTGAATTTTGCTACTGCAATATAATACCTCCATTGGAAAAATATGGGATGTAAACTATAAATTTGATTTAATGGGAGTTAATTGCAAACCGAGTAGCTTTTGGTCTTATAATTTTCGGTATTTTGTGCGGTCCTATTATAATTATGTCGGATATCCGCCCTATCCATAATTTCCTGCTCGGCTTCAGAATATTAAGGTCGTTTGTACACCATGCCATTACGCTTTGTTATAATTCAAAGGGTGTTTCCTGAAACAACTAGGTATTTTACGTTCATTGATATTTCAATGATTATAGCTTCCAGACTACGCTTAAAAATACTCAACTATCTGAAAACTTAAACCTGAATTTCAATTCCCTTTTTGTCTGTTTCATTGTAATGTTGTAATGAAATTGATAGACGTGTGAAAGAGTGCTGTTCTGAGTAAAATATTCGAAACAAAATATTGAGAAATCACCGGGTTGCATGCCCGAAGACAATTGTTGGTGTCCTTTTATCATAGAATCCAGAGGTTGAATGGACAGTAACAAAGGGATTCTTTGTAAAAATAATTTGAACGAACGGCTCATTTCCTCTTGCTGTTAAAAGATATTTAGGTTGCGGAACCGCCCGGATTTTTTATATTTCAAAATAAATTGAAACTTGGCCTTGTTGGACAGATTTATTCATAAAAACCAAACGATTAGTTGTAAAGAAAATAAATTTAATTTAATTTTTGCTTTCAGTTTGTAAATCAAATTGATTTCCCCTAGCCTTCAGACATTTAGTTTCAGGTCATTAAATGCTAACTCCTCGCCTTACTTGACTCTTGACTGGGCTTGTGATAACAGCAGTAGCAGCTACATATCGCGGTTGAAGATGCAACTTCAGAAATGTGCACAGGATGTGCATCTCAACTTCAGAAACGTGCAAAGTTTGTGCGTCTCAACTTCAGAAACGTG